>BMAV01002474.1:0-48987 GCA_019973955.1 Trichonephila inaurata madagascariensis | reverse complement strand
TAAAAAATGTTTGAAATTTTTTGTATATATATATATATATATGTTGTTGTATTGTTCGTATTATAGGCATCTGGTTCGGGGAAACCGGCGTTGTCAGGGCACTAACAAAAATTAACGGACTCGCGGCTCATTGGGGTTTTTTTGGAACCAGATGGGGGGGATGGAGATGAAAATTTATTGTGATATACAAATAATATATAATGAATAAAAAAAAATTGATTGATATTATGGAAATAAAACTCAAAAAGTTTTCATTTCGGGGGAGACAGACCCAAAAAATTATGATATATGACTTCAAAAAAAAAGGGGAGCGGAAAATCCAGCCCATAGGCAGTAATGATAAAGATGAAAATTTTGGGTCTGCGCAAAAAAAATTTTTAAAAAAATTTAAGGTATAGTTATTTTAAGTGATTGTATGTGAAAGTGAGGGGGATGAATTAAAAAATAATTATTAATGTTCCAGTTATTGGAGTAAAATTTATTGTCACGATTTTAAAATTTTAAAATTTGAATATTAAATTTAATTCTAAGATAGTAATAAAAAATTAAAGTCAAGATAAATATTGGAAATTAAAAAAAGTTAAAATGAGGATTTAAGATTAAAATTTAAAAAAAAATCAGAAAGCAAAAAATTCAGAAATAGGTTTTGACACGTAATTTTTAGGGCATTGAGAACCCTTAAATAAATCACTTTTTTCCCTTTTGGAGGGTTGTGACGTTTTCGCCCTTCTGCTAACATAACTCCTATGTTCGACGGCCACGATTAATGGCAAACCTTTTCCCAAACCCCAAATCCCAAAGAAGAAAAACGAAGATAATATGTAAATAGATATATTTTAAAAAAAGGATAGAAGCTTTGATGATAAGCGCGGAAAGTTTAGAATAGATAGTGTGGAATCCTTCAGATCAAGAGTTACTGTCCTGGCTTTGGAAGGAATAGAAATTTATTAAAAAGGGTTGGAAACCTCGAAAATTCCGTTACTTTATTATTACTGAATCGTTGAAGGAAGGAGATCGCAAAAAGGTTTAAAATATTATATAGGGAAATTGACAATCGTTTTTTTATTATAAATTGGGGTAAAGGTTCTAGTTGCGTGATCTGACTTAAAACGGTTTAATTTGGGGGTTCTCCTTTAAATAAAGTTGTAAATTAGAATTAAGTATATAAGTTATTTTAATAAAAGTTGTTTTAAAGAACCAACATGTCTCATCATTTTGATAATCCCACACCTCACACGCGGATCGAACACATAGTCATCAATCAGTCGCATTAAACCTGTTTTTAATTTATATACAACCGATAAATTAATTACTAAATACATTTTTCAATACTGATACATTTATAAGTATAATATACCAGTGTAGATGTGTATTTTCTTTTTATTACGTCAGAATGTACATATTTGTTTTGTCGAAAGGGGCCCCACCCCTCCCCGGAGCACCTGATATGTAAGGGGAAAAAAACACCCCATGATTCAAATCTGATCTATTTATTTCAACACTAAGAACAGATACAATTTCACCTAATAATATTAAGAGAATGTCTCAATGAAATTCGTGAAAGTGGAACAACGATAATAACACGTAAGTGATTAGTCGACTAACAAACTGGTTTTTTTTAAAATTCAGGATCTTATTTATTATCTGATTTAATCTAATCTTAATTCAATCTCTTAGTGAACAATCGTCACTTTAAGGATTCCTTCTAATAATAATCAAAGCTCTATAATTCAAATCTTATACCTTTTATATCAATCTCACCTCATCACTCCACCTCCATCTCCCCGCCGGGTAGAAAACCCCTTATTTATAGTAAGTTAATTTGCATATCACACCCTCTTCTTCTAAAAGGGTGGTTGTGAAAAACCCTAATTGTTTCCCCAAAAGATTACGAAGATCGCGTATATATTCGTCACACGCTTACTTTCAGTAAATTTATAATTTTTTAAATAATTTATCCCCCTCCCAATTTTTTAAAGTACTCCCCCCTTTGGGGGAAAGGGGCCCCCCCCTGAAATCCTTCCTCATTATCTTGTCTACCTAAAGCTGTGGGAGGGAACGATGCATGACCATGACTCTCCATGATAAATCTAATTTATATATATTCCACAACAAAGTAATCTATAAAAGGAAGTCCTAGGAGTGATATTAAGAAAGCAACTACCTTAAGTGAATAAGCGCACGTAATCAGATTAGTTAAGCTTTAATCAATACTATCCTAATAATTCTGGATCCACTAATTTAGTCTAGTAGTCAAAATCCGTCTTTTAATCAAGATGCGTAAATTCTATAATTCTTACCATAGTAACACTGCATTCAGATGCTCCACTCCTCCAGACCTACGATTATGAAACCCTAACTTTGTATACTGTAACTCAGTGCTTCTCAAAGTTTCACTATTCGTGGCACAATATTTAATCATAATTTTCATCCCTCCTCATACAATAACAATGTATGGAATTCAATAATGCTATACTTTGTTGCTGAAACTACGATACGACTTTAACCTCTAAAGTGCCACCGGCGTATATAAACGTTTCGCTCAGTCAAAGCGTTAATTTCCCCGGACGTATATATGCGTCTTTCCGAAGTGCGATTTTTTTTGTGCACTGCTATCCATAAAATTATTCCGAAGGCTTGGGAATGCAATAAAAGGAAGTTAACAATGTTTCCGAAGGATATACTTATTTCATATTATTTGCTTCTTTATTACATCCCCCCAATACATCACATACGCAAGCCTACGTGGAAAACGGTTGGCATTGAGAAGCGAATCGCTTAAATTTTAATCGGCAGTTGAGGGATTAATTATAAACCGTACAAAAATTGTGTAGAGAAGCATTGAGTGTTTTGTATATAATTTTATATATGACAATCCCATGGAGTCACTGGTCATTATTAAACTTGTTCTTAATTTAGTATTGTTAAATGAATCGTCAAATCCATTGTGTAGCAATGATACATTTATAAGTGTAAATGTGTATTTTATTTTTTATTATGTCAGAATGTATTTTCTTTGTTTACTTTCAGTAAATTAATAATTTTTTTTAAAATGATCTTCTGTTTTCGACTTTTCAATATACTCGCACCCCCGTCGTAGAGTTGTCTCGCCCCTCAAGAGGGGCGCTCTCCACAGTTTGAGAAACGCTTCTCTTACTAATTTGCACATCAGGGTTTCTTCTTGAGAGGGATAGCTGTGAAATAAACGCGAATGCAGCCCAAAGATTCCCCAAGAGGATTAGTTGGTGAAGGTCGCGTAAAGACCCGTCACAGGGTTACCATCTCCCTCAAGGGGAGGGGGCACCTCATATTTTGAGAATCGTTGCTCTAGTGCTTATTAGTATTAACTGTAATTGTAGATATATGCATAATTTGTTGTATTCTGTGTGGAAAGTTCCAGACCTTTCTATAGCTGTATATAAGCTCAAGAAATATTTAGAGTTCGGGAAATAAAGTCTTGAGTTGTGACTAACGAGAGTTGTTATCATTTCTTCTCACTTAAGAATTCTCTCTCTCAATTACCACATTAGTTCAGTGCTTCTCAAACTTTCAATATTTGCTACCCAATATTCAACCAGAATTTTCATAGCAATCCCCTCCATACAATAACAATGTATTAAATTCAATTACTATACTATACTATGATGCTAAAAGTAAAATACGACTTAAAACTCTTAAGTGCCACCCACGTATACAAACTACATGTCACATAATCATATAACATGCGTGCCTATGATTTTTGCATCCAAAAAATTTATCGAATTCATCTGGGTCGAACCCCCAACCTTAGGCTTACGAAGAGGACATGCTATCTCTAAGCCACTGGTGCCAACTGTTGAAAATTTGTGAAACATCAAAATGTGTACTTTGCTATGGTTTTTTTATTAGTTGTTTCAGTTTTTCTTAGTACCTTCTTATCACTCCGTTTTTTACTACAAATACCATTGCAATTTTAATTTAAGTTTTTGTATGATGAATCGTATTTCAATTACAAAATATAATAGTTGATTATATGCACTCTCATTTATTCTATTTTTGTACTTACTAATTCGTATAGTTATCTGTATACTGTCATATTCTCTTAATGCTGCTATTTCTTTAATAGTTAATTTTTATTTTATTAACCCCAGATAAAAGCTGATAAGAGACCCAAATAAGAGAGTCCATTAAAATAAAACTCGTACCTATTAGAAACAATCTAATTTACTGAACTGTGAAGTATTGTAAGTAGTTTCATTCAATACTAAAAAGTTTCGAAATAATTATAGCACATCAGAACTATTAGAAGAAAATTAAATATTGAATTTTCCCATACATTACAATGAAACTTTAATGACAGTCAATGAAACCCAATTCATTTCCAAAAACTTTCAAAAACCTGGAATTATCTGTAATCTCAAAGACAAATGATCATTCAAAAATGAGAAACCTACTTATTTCTCCGACATACATTAAAAAGATAAATTTCCCTTAATAGGGTCAGTTGCTAAAATTATATCCAGTTTGTGAAATATTCTCACTTGTTAAATTAATCTTTATTCGAACTCAAAAGAAATTCGTCACTCTGGAAGTCGATATTGGGTGACACTTTATTAACTCTTATAAATCCATGGATTCACCAAAATTTTTAGAAGTAGAAATCACGTCTTGAGATAGTGGTGTGAATATTTAATAAACTTCGTTGGAATGGAATTTACTGCCAGTCTACAGATACTGAAAGAAAGTAAAATAATTGAATTTCTTTTACAATCGAGGAACAAAAGAATGTTCTCACGTCGAAAGACGATTTACATAAATTATTCCGCGAGATTTGAATATAGTTTCGCATTAGAGGTAAAAATGATACGGAAATGTACAATTTTATTCCTTCCTGATTTGTTCGATTTGCATAGCAGACATAACAGAACAGAAATAATTCATAATAAAAGATAGAGTGGAAAATGAAACGCATTAAAAGATAGATGTTTTGTAGGAAATACAATAAGGTAAAGTGTGTAAACTCTTGAAAAATATCTAATAACAATTTTGAAAACTACTTTTGATGTATCTCGATTAAATATTAGAATATTATTCTCAATTTAAAAATGAAATCCAATACATATTAAGCTTTCAAATGGGAAATGGAAATGAAAAACATGTTTAATTTGATAACTGAACAGTTAGTAAGCTTGTTTTTCCTTTTCCAACTGCTATATCTATATCTATATATCAATCTTCCTCTCTGTATATATATATATATATATATATATATATATATATATATATAGGACCACTGTTTAATAATTTTAACTAGCTACCCGACTAACGGGAACAATAGGCATTACATCCATCTACCCACCCAGATCATGTGATTATTTAAATCCGTTATATTCCACATATTGAAACACATCAGCATACACTTATTAAGTGGGTCCAGCACTTCCATAGGAGTCTATGTTAAATTGCGTCAGTTTATGTTCCGTTTTCTCAGAAACTACTTACCTCTCATGGATAATATTTTTACAGTGGGTTATGTGTACTATCAATAAAACTTTAACGAAGGGATTTGTCTCTTAGCTAAAAACAAAGTAATTGAGAATTTTTTAAAAATGCCCAATTTTTTCTCCTAAAATTTAGTTTAAAAAATAGTTATCTAAAAGAAAATTGTTAGATGTATTTAATTTCCTCCATTAAAATGTGTAAACATGTTAAAAGTATGTTCACGGAAAATTTGAAGATTATATAATAAGTAGCTTTGAAGAAAAAGGTGCATAAATTGAAAAAAATTACATTTTGAGAAAACAGGCTTTTAAGTAAAAATTTGTAATTTTTGAACATTTACTTTTTTTAGTACTTTTCAGAAGCATATGAACATTTTTTTTACTCTCTGCTTCTACAAAATATTTTTCTTATTTTCCTTTTTTCATTATTTTTAACAATTTAGCCCTTTTTAGGAGGATTTCGAGGTACTTTCGTTTGGCTACACGAATCCTACGTACATCTAATTTTTGAAGCATGATACACAGTTAGTGCTTGGTTTAATATCACAATGTTTTAAGATCCTAAATTTTTCTACGTCACTCATATTGAACTGTGCTATAGGCATATTTACCCCTAGCTTTAGAGTTTTTTAATTCCACAAATGTAGATTTTGGAATCACCAACCTTATGATGTTATAAACGGATTCACTTACTTACTTGGTTCTGAGTCTTTCCTTGTAAACATTTTCTTAACATAGGATCACCTACATCTCTAAAAAATTGATTTCATTCAATTCGTTATGGCATATAGCACGTTTACATGTGTTTATGATCATAGTGCCTTTCGCTACATTCAGCTTCCGCCTTCTGAAACTTGCGCCATGAATTATACCCACATATATGATGTGTACCCATATTATATTGATATTATTTCTAGTAGTCCTACTATAATATCTTTGAATTTTTTATATTAAAGTGTCGGTGAATCGGTTACGACCATTTAAGCTATTTTTATCACTTAACTTTCTTTTTCTCTGTTTTTGCTTTTAAAATCCAAAAGAAATGTACCCATACGCTTTTGGATATACCCAATACATTCCAATTTTTCCACTTGAACATCATATATATTCGCGCTCATCAGAAACATATTCAAGGGGAAACACAGGTGCTCCTAGCAGAGCTCATTCAATGCGCGTCAAGGAGTAATATAAGATATTTAAATTCTTTCACATCGTTTTTGGATGGTTGCTGCACACCTTAATTCAGTGATACAACTTGTTCAAAAGGTTTTTTTGTACAATTAAATTCTGGATTCTATGAAGGCCAGTGGAGTCGGTTCATCCTATTTTTATTACATCAATCCCTGGTGGAAAAGGCCATATGACATGTGCAACCTTGTCATCCTGCAAGTAAGAATGATCCAGCCAGCAAAATATCTACAGCGTAAGAAGTACATGATTATCTAGAATTGTGCTAGAGGAGTCAACAATAATTGTACCAAGAATTGGAATCCAGGGTCTCAGTCCATATCACAAAAAGAAAAAAATCCCAGAACATAATTTTACTTTTGCCAAACTTTACTGTAGGCACAATGCTTTCTGGCAAAAGACATTCTCCAGGCATACGCCAAACCTAGACTCTGCCATCCGACTGGTAAATATTGAACCTTGATTCATAATTCCAGAAAGCCTTCATCTGCGGTCCAATTTCGAAGTGCCTAGCACCACCTCAACCAAGCAACATGGTTGGATTTTTTTAATTAAAGGCTTTTGGGTGGCAGTAATGCCATGGAAGCCAAGCAAAAAAGCTTCCTTGTTGATTGTATTTATCAAACCAACAGTCCCAGATGCTTGTCGGATCTCCTGGAGTATGTGGGCCATCGGTTTGGTGCAGTTTCTTCAAATTTCTTTAAACAACGCTCGTGGGTCTCTATCTCTTAGTTTCGTAGGTCTTCCGAGTCGAAGCCCATTCCGACAATCACAACTGAACTTCGACTTTTTATCACAAAAATAACTGTTGTTTTTTAAATGTTTAGTTCCCTTAAGAATCGACCGTTCTGATATATACAAAAATTACACCCTTTTCGAAGTCAGACAGGTTTGAATTTTGTGGCATCTTGTATACGACTAATGCCAATTCTGTTTCATACACAGTATTTAAGAACAGAAGGCCTGTAGTAAATCAGAACCACAGATATCCCCTCATTTGAATGGGTGTCCAAATACTTATTGGTAGACAGTGTACATATACAGTGGCGTAACGTACACCCATGCAACATGGAGTTGGATCAAGATTCTAGATTGCCCAAAGCCTGATTGACACTTAATACGTATCTTTTGTCAGACCCGGCTTGGGGCCCAAAACCTGACTTTGCAGGGGAGCTTTAGCGTAGGTTTGCGCTTCATCTTTGTTAATGATCGATATATTTGCAAGCGCTTTAACATTTAGGAAGTACTTGCAGGTACTAATGTTTTTCATACCACTGAATATATATTTAATTATATAGTAAAGCCTTTCCAATATTCAAAAAGTTCCAGGAATGCTGACTCTTTCGTTGAGAGGTGTATAGAGTGCCACTGAGAATTTCTCCGAGTGCCACATCTGGCACGCGCACCGTAGGATGACGACCCCTGTTCTGGACTCCCTACAATTTTTTTTTTTTTTGCTAAAATGTTACATTTACTTATAAAAAAACAAAATAATAAATATATTAAAAAGTATTAACATTAAAAAAAACAAAATGTGTGTAATGTGTTATGAATTAAGTAATAGAACCACTATTGTGAGTATATGAACTCAAGTTGCTTGCATGTGTGAGATTTGTTTTTCCAGTTCTTAATCTAGTGCAGTTTTATTTCTTTCTATTGATTTTGCTTTTCTTCTGCAGGCTTATGGGCATACTCTGAATTTATTTAGGCAAAACTTCATAGAAATGAAATTAATCTCATTTTTTATTTAATATATAACCGTGTTTATTAAACAACAACTGCGATTGATAGGGAACGAAAATGGTATGAATTACCTTTTTTAAGTATATGATGAAAATATCATCTACCACCCTTTGAAACTGAAACAATTACTCAAGAATACATTGAATTCTACGAGAACTGTTGTATTTTTTCTCATTTTGAAATTAGCTCTTATTCTATGTGCTAGTCTGAATTCCATATCTATTGAACTTTTTGAGTAAGAAGTTATCAATTAATATGTTAAATAGAAATAACTATTGAATTCTTATTTTGTACTGCGTGAATTTCTGGCACTCTACTTATTCCTAAACTTAAATTATTGACAACGAAGACCAAACCTCCTATATTTTCTTGTAAGATAAATATCTAAACATAAAATCACATATTACATAGGAAGTTCAATAAAGGAAATAAACTTTTTGTGTCATTCAATATAATGAAGGTTATTGAACATTTAATTTAAATGGCCTTGAGTTTTCTTACTTGTCCTTAGAATCTTGATCAGTGTTTTTATCCCCAGTCAGATTTTAACTCTCATTCAAAAAGTGTTGTGGCATATCAAAAAAAGAATTCTTAATTCCATATACTTTTGATGAAATAGTAATTGGTCATATTATTTTTCTTAATTAATCTTAATTCGCTAATATGCCTAATTTGTAAAAACATAGCAAAATGATATATATCTGTTCTCGTAAATGGGTTTCTTCTGGAAATAGAATAAAGAAACAGAAAAGATCATAAACTCTTCCTTCCTGGCTTGAAAAGTTCCCGGTGTGGTTCAGATGAGTTAGTTTTGGGGTATCCGCTCTTATGTATACTTCAATGAAATAATGTAAGATATTTTATTTATTTATTTTTAGTTTTAAAGGAAAGAAGTACTTTTGAATAGTTAATATTGATATAGCGTATGGGAATTTGTAATTGCATACTCCAATTACAATTTCTTTCACAAATTTAAATTTAATAATAAGGATGGTAAGGCAAGCCTTTAATGTAATTAAAATTTCATGCTGCATGTTGATGAATATTTGTTTATCATTTTATTATTTAGTCCAAGTAGATAAATTAATCAAAATATACACAGAACATTTATATCGAAAATGTATGTATAATTTTATTTAAAAAATACCGCATATATCGTTTTTAACCAATGATAAAGCTGATCTAAAATTATTAATGGTCTAGCTAAATTCTGGTGAAATTAGTCAGTAAAATCAATATAATATAAGAAGTCTTTTCAGATTTGGTTTTCTGTGATGATCTAAGAATATTTACAAATATTTGAAATGAGATATAATTGAAATGAAAGCGCAAACAAAAAAATATTTTTATTTGTTGACTCTAAAGGAAACAGTAAAATATTCTCTATTTATAAGGTATACGCTATTTTAAATTAAAATATTTTGATTTATTTAATAATTGAATGGTTTATTGTTTGAAACTTATATTGCATTTGACAACAATAGCATTTAAATTATTCACTATTTGAAATTAGTTTCAGTTACCGTAATTTTATTTGAAAAATATATCCTTTATAAGATATATCTTAATATCTTATACAATTCGATTACAAGATATTAATTTTAAATATTAAGGTATAGCGATCTTACAAAAGCCATATGTTTCATAACCTGTATTTTGCCACACAATAATCAATATCTGAAATGTAATTATCTAAATAACTCAAATATATGTTTTTCAAAATTCTCCAACAGTCGACAATAATCTGGTACTCTTAATGATTTTAGTAATTACACAATCATAAAACTCAGCAAAATCATTACAATTTTTAATGACTAAACGGAATTTAAACAAAAACTGTATAAATTATTTGACAATTAACCTAGATAAAAATAATTTCTCATTAAAAGTGAAGCTTTGTTTGTTCTATAACTGATACCTCCTTAAAATTAAACTTAGTTCTATAGTTTGTTCAAAAGTGTCTGAGTATAGAGATTTGAAAAGGAATCATCAAAAATGTTAAATGAGTGTTTAAACAATTACCGATACAAGTTTAAAATTATTTTTTAGAGATGGTTATGTTTATATTAATAGCTAGCTATTTTTTTTTATTTTTATCTACATATGTATCAAAAGATGTGAAAATTTAATAAGCGATTAATAGCCGATATTATGGTTTCGTAAAAATATTAAAAAAAAAAAATTCATGTCTTTATACTTAAAATTCTAAATATTTTAACTTAATATCGATCATTATTACTTTAACCCTTTATCTACCGCATTATGATTTATTGCAGTTTTTTTTCATGCAAAATTTTTTTTCGGATCACTACATTGGAAATTAAGGGATATACATAAACAAAATACTCAACTTTGGGAAATTTAATCCGTTAGAGCTAATTAATTAATTAAAGATATTCCATTGTAAAATTAATTATATACACTGTTTACTTATAAAAAAAAGAGTCAAATCGTTTTCAAAGGTCCTCATTAACATACAAAAAAAATAAATAAGACACTTAAATTTTGACATTAACTATGTTTTCGGAACAAAAAGGACAATCTTCGCAGTCCGCTGAAAACGCCATCAACTGAAAATGCAATTTCTGCTATAAAACTATTCACCTTCCCCGCTAAAATAATCATCATAGAACCCGTGCTGCCATATATCTTGGAAGAGTGGATTTCAAAGAATATTCCTGTTAAGTATTGTCAGAATATTCGTAAAATTGGTTATCCTATGTTATTTAAAGTGAATGGTATTTATAAGTACCGTCGGTAGATAAAGGGTTAAGGCCATTTAATTCTTCTGAACAGTATATACAGTAAATTATGTAATATAACAAAAATGAAGACATCTTATATTCGATCCAGATGAACTAAAACACAACCGAAATTTCAATTAATTTTCTTCTCTGCAGAATCGATGACTTTTCCTACACATAGTTACACACGTAAGATGACCGCAGCTTAGACTGTAGATCTAGAAAATGGCATTTAGTTTTAGCTGTAATTATAGCAAATGGGCTACGTGGCTGCTTTCATTCGAAAGCTTCCTCAGAGACACCACAAAGCAGTGTTTAGAACAAGGCAGCAAAATAACGTGTTTCATTTAATAGAAAGTAGTAGCAGCTCTTGTTTTCGCAAATGGAGCCATTGTTAAATTTTGTTTCCTGAATTAAATGTGGTCAGGCAATATTTTAGTAGCGGTACATTCGGTCTGAAGCTCATCAAATAGGTCGTTAGAAGTAGTGTTTCTAAAAGAAACAGCATTATTTCAAAATTTATGAGAATGATGTTTTTAAGGTAACTGGGACATCTGCGAGAAGTAAAAATGAACTTTTTTTACACAAAATTTATATGGTTCTCACTTACTTAAATTTAAATCAATAAAAGTAATATATATATATATTTACATTGAATTATCTTTATATTAATGTAAAAATTCCCGTTTTAAATTATAAATAAATCTGTATGAGCAATTAATAATCAGCTTTTCTTTTACTTTTGATTCATGTTTTTACATTTAGGTATAGTTTGCATGAAATCCACTGCATATATAGCTTTAATTTTTGCAGAGTGTTTGTAAATTTTACGGTCCTAACATAATGAATACCTACAAATTAAAAAAAATTGATGAAAATGTAAGCGATTTTCGCATTTTGTGATTAAAATTCCCTTTAAATGTTATGCAAAAATTGTGCTATATCTAAAATTTGTTAATGTTTATTTGAAAAAAATTTTATTCACTTTATTAAAAATTTGTGGATTTTATAATATGCAAAATATCAGCTCTATAGGTAAAATAGGTGTTTAGAAAAGTGTACCGGAATCACACCAAAAAAATGCATTTTAAGAAAACTGCAAATAAATATATTTTTTCTATGGTTTGTAAAACAATATTTTTTAATGCAATATAAAAACATACCATAATTAATTGGATTATTCTGCATCATTTTTCAGTTTTTAAATTGTAAATTTTAAATACTAAATTATTTAGAATTCTTTTTATTTACTTTTCCTACTTCATCAATACGCCTTATCAACGATTCACAAAATCTTCCATTAAAAATACCGGAGATTTATGTCTGTAATTTATAGTATTTTTATTTCATTTTGAAAATCATCATTACAGGATATTACAGTATTCCTTGCAGATATTTTAACTGTTGTCATAAAAATACAAAAAGGAAATGTCTCTTTGAAAGAATTTAAAGAGTTAATTTGATATCTAGTTAATGTGGAACTTTGTTTTTAAAATTATAATAAAATAAGCTCTGTTTTTGTTCTTATACTTATAAATATTCATTTATTTTAAAGTAAAACAACAGTTATAAACATAATGAGTTATTCATGAGCATTCAAATGTAAACAATAAGCAGTTAGGAATAGAGAAATTTCCATCTTACAAGCCGCGTAATTAATTTAGGATAACCCACTGGATACACTTATAATATTTATAATTTACACTTATTATATTTATAATTTAAGAGCTACGCTGAGTATTTATAAATGAAAAACTAGACACAATTAACATTTTAAAAAAATAAAAGTTTATTTTAAAATTTTGTGACTATTTATTTAAATTTTCCTTACATTTCTTACAAAAAAAGTACGAATCTCATTCAGTTTACTCATATAATACAGAAAAACTACATTCCTCGTTTAGGAAAATTAATATTTTAAAATACATATCATACACAAAATAGATTTTGAAGAAAGTGTACCTGAATCATAGTTACATCATATTTGTTTACAACTTTAAAATTCAATTTTCTAGCGTTCTATTCATCGAATTCTCATAATCAATCCATCTTTTGATACAGCAAAGTGCCCTATATTTCTTAAAAGTAAAATTAAAAAATGCAAAATTTGAAGCATTTCAACGTTTCAGTTATTTTAAAAACATTTCAAAAAGAGTAGCATCTCAAACGCTTTTAAATTTGAAATGTAATAATTTAATTTAAATCTTGTAATTGAATCAATTTTATTACTCAATTGACTATTCTTTGAATTTTATAATGTGGAGCATAATATATTATTATATTCTAGAAAGTATTACTTATTACTATATTTTTTTTAAACCAGTATAATGAAATTCTCCGTTTCAAAGTGCAAAAAACAAGAAGTAAGAATATTTAAACATTAAGAACAATGTGTATTTTTGGTACTTACGTGTTATACCTTCGACCGTTTTCTCCTAATTGAAAAATGTCGCCAAATGTCACAACATGCTGCCAATAGTGGAAAACTATTCCCGTGTATGTTCAAACGCAATAATCTTAATAGCGTCTTTTCGAACATAATAACATTGCTAATAATTTAGCATGATATCATTCAGACTCATACTTGAGTGATAGCGTCGACATAATAAAGATTCATTTGTCTCAAATTTAATGCAATTACGGCGTTTTAGCTATTTAGATTTGTAGTTATTGATTTTAAGTTTATTTCAAGTATGTGCGTGTATTTTTCTAAAATATAGTATTTAAATCTCTTAATGCTTCGCCGATTTACTTGTGGATGGACTTATATGAAAGGAGCATGCGGGGGACCTTGTTTTCGCACATGTGTGGAAATGATGAAAGTATTTGGTGATGTCTTTTGCTTTAGCAAAATTGATCTATACGGCAGTGTTTCTAATGTGATCTAAGGGGGTGTGGACCCCTGGGGTCCACAGCACCTTTGTAGGGGTTCTGCGATAGTCTTTTATCTAATGTTAATATTTCCCTCGTTTACAGACTCTGAAAGATCTCATGAAAAATTTGAACGATGTATCATCCAGACTAGAATACTAAACTGCCCCCCCCCCAAACGAAAAACCACTACTAGAACCTATATTTCGATCAAGAACATTAGTTCAGTTTTTTATTGTTTATAACTACACAGCCATTACTAAAATGCAATATTTTAAAAAAATATTTAGTAGAAACATATGTTCAAAGATTTAGAACAGAATTCACATAACGCTCCAATACTATAACGATTACCTCCATTTTGATTTTCGAATAAAATTGCGCATGTATTATTTATCCAGTTGCGCCTACATTATTTATTTATTTGAAAACAGTATTTGTAATATTTCTGTATACATGTATAATTAAATGTTAACTGTTTTCTAAAAGAAAAGAAAAGTGCTAAAATGGTCTGTATAAATATCAGTGTTAGAATTGTTGGGAAATTTTTAAATCACTCAATTATGTGTTGGAGGTCAGGGGGTGGTGTTCAAAATTTTGGAGGTCTATGATGTCAGATAGATACATAAAAGGGGGAGGGGAGGGACGATCGAAAGTTTAAAAAAAGCTGGTCTACTGTATTTTTATATTTGTGCCAAAGAAAAGGAACCTGTGCCTACAATTTTGATTAACATTGCTTTGAGCTTCATTTGTATACAAAACGATTATCATTGGTCAGTTAGCAAAATAAGCTATTATTCATACAGACTATTTATACTCTAATCTTCTTCAAAGTAGTCCTCTTGGTGATGTACACATTTACTTTCTGATCCCGTCATTATAAGAAGAAAAAGAAAAGAACATCTGCAAGAGATTACTTAGATTGCTTTTCAGGTGGTTTGTCACTTTGCATATTTTCGTCTCTGGATTTAAATAAGGTACATTTCAGTGACATTTTCCACTTCGGAAATTGCCAAAAATCATATGGAACCATGCCAGGGGAGTAAGGAGCTTAAGGTATACGAATTCGTTGAAATGGTCAATTTTTGCAAAAAATCACATTTTCTATTTTTAATTTTATAGAAAAAAGCATTTCAACTCAAAATACATTAAGAAATAAATCACTTTAATGTAAAGTTAGTTCTCGTAGAATTTTATAGTCTTAGTATAAGACTTAGTCTGCATACTGTCCCCCCTAATCTTGAACATCTCGATTTGTAATTACTAACTGCTAATCTTGCACTGGATTCCAAGTGGTCGTCTGTGAAACGGGGAAGATATGTTGTCTCAATTATATTTCTTATTGAAAATGCAGATTTACACAGGTAGGTAGTTCAAGAGAATGATGTTAAATGAAATGCAGCTTTTTTAAATTAGGATACTTTATACTTAGTTCATTAACCGATGTATGTCCTTAACACGCTCGCTGCTGGGGGTGCCTTCTATCACGAGACATAATATCAACACAAGAATCCAATCCTGCGGAAGCGTGAGCTGTGTGGTGATGTTTAAGTAGCTAATCCCGTGTTATCACGGGAAGAGCTGGTCAATGTTTATTTTCCCTTTTAGTTGGCTTGTGAGGGAAAATGCATTTCTACGACTGGCATCGTGGTGATCGCATTTTCCCTCTATAGTTGCAGATAATGTGTTAAGTATCATCGTGTGCTTCCAATAATGATACACGTGTCACCTATACTTAGTTGCATGGATTGTGAAGAGCCGAATCTCCAGTCTAACTGGCGTTGATGTTCTACAAATACACAAAGGTTGGGGCAAAAGTCATGTCAACTATTTTTTTTTCTTGAAAATACCAGTCCGGTTGGAAAATATGGCATATACAGACGGAAGGACAAGGTGTTAACTACATGTGTGGATAATGAATAGCACTGAAATATCTTAACACACTAATTTATTATGGTAGTATATACAGGACAATATGGCCTTCACGGTGCAAAAGAATGACAACACAGTACGCACAAAGTTAACATGTCAAACCTGGGCATAAAGACCCTCAATGTAGTCCCCTGCTACTATCACCACACGCTGCCAACGATGTGGGGCACTGAATACCACCAGACACAGAATTTGCCGCACCATGTGTGAATCAGGTCGCCTGTAGGCGCACACCATTAGCAATGTCCTCTCGTGTTGCAAACCGCCCACCACGTACTGGTTTCTTAATCTTGGGAATGAGATCAAAGTCACAGGGTCAGATCAAATTTACTGTGACATTATATCGCATTTCTCCCTCGGTGAACGTCTATTTTGATGTAAATGGGCTGCTCAAAACGGACCACTTCCATCTCCCACGACAGTCACCAACTGACTGATTTCACAGCCCTCGCTGCGCTACTACCAGCTATCACAGAGCCATCTGTTGTTCTGCATACACACTGTGGCTGAAGAACTTTCACGCGACACATATACACATATTGGGATCTGTTCACATATTTACAAGAAAAAAAATAGTTGCCATGACTTATGCCCCAACTCTCTTATTTATTTTCGTGTGTGAGTATTGGGTCTTACGTGAAGGCGGTCACCCCTAAATGTTTTGGTGGTCCACCTGTCAGTCGTGATCGACTTAATGCTTATCCCGGTACTTGAGTATCACCAAGTTTTACGCAAAACAATATACATTATCGTTTCTGAAGTCATTTTACACAAAAATCAAAATCCGACGAGTACTATTTCACTCAGAAGTAGTACTGAATTAAGTCCATTCACAAATAGCCAAGTATAGCTTCAAAGTATAGTTATATAGAATGATTCTAGGCATAGGCGGACGAAGGAAAGGGCTGAGTAGAAACCTAGTTTATTTAAAGTATTTTAAATATAACTAGAGTGGTAATCGATGTCCACACCCTCTATAAGATAACCAGGACATCAGACACATTCAAAAAAATCAATTTTTCAATTATAGTATTAAGAAATAGTGCATATTTTTCTGATTCTAAATATGTATATCACTTATATGTTTGTTAATAAAATAACCTTAAAATATGAAATAAAGCAATTGATAAAAATTTAAACAAACAACCACTTCTCTTCGACACATTTTAGGGCTGCGGTAGCCCAGTGGTTAAGGTATCGGACCATGGCAGGCATGTCATGAGTTCGAGCCCCGTACCACTAAAGACCCGCCGTGTGGGCGGCGATGCACGTTAAATCTGTCGAGCTGAAACGTCCCCCCGTTGGTGTGGTGTGGTAGTTGGGAGAGGGGGGTGCCAGCTCAGGTGTCGCCCACGTCATTTGACCATGGTTCAAAATAACGTGGTCCGTCGCCAAAAGCCCTCGTGTAGCTGAACAGTGCGACGTTAATATTCACTCACTCACTCACTCACTCACTCGACACATTTTAAAAGATGGTTCTTTTTGTGTGTAATGTGTATGTAACCCATTAATTTGTTTTTATTAGAAAAGAAGAAGAATATTTATTTTTTTAATGCTTAATTTTTTTTTGAAAAAACTAGTTTATAATATTTTTAATGAAACTATTTTGATATTTTACGAAAAAAATATGTTCTATATTTTTTGTCTTATTTTATATATATGCAAAAAATATTTTAATATTTAACGGATACTTTTTTAATTATTATATTATGAGATCTCACATTATGTCCAACATAAATTAAACAGCAAAAAAAACTTTTGAATAAAAAAAAATTTAATATTTTTGTAGATTGATTAAAATATCTTTATTAAGGTCACAAAAAATCTAAGCTGTATTGGAAATTTTTAAGATATATGTCCCATAAACAAAGAGTCTTAATTTTGGCATTTTTTTCTCTTTCGAGCATGTCCTAGTACCCTTAAGAACAATCCAAAATGAGACAGAAAAATCTTTGCTTTCTCTCAGGAAATTTCAATGCGGAGAATAACTTGGAATTTATAATCAAATGAAGGGAAATAGCAATTTCTTAGGTATAGCTAATGTGCTTTTAGGGAAATGCTTTGAACCACACAAGCAGCCACTGAGTAATAATGCCAGTGTAAGATATTAAAATATATCTGGCAAAACGAAGGATGCAATACTTTAAACATCAGAAACGAAATAAAATTGGCCAATTAAAAAAAGGGTATTCGTATTCGAGATATAGAGAAAAATATACAAAACTGGCATTTAAAATATTATTAAGTAAGATTGTTATATATATTTGTGTTTTTGTGTGTATGAATGTGTTGAGAGGCCTAATATTTCTTTCATGAGAGACTTTTACATTCATTTTTGAAAATGGGGAATATTTATTTTCAACAACAGGAGTGGTATTCTGTTTGATGAAACAGACAAATCTTAAGGGCCACATTTTAGTTATGAAGTTGCAAGCTCCTTGACATAAGAAAGTTCCAAATCAAATCGGTAGAATAATCAGTCTACATTACATCACATATATTCGTCACGAGAAAAAAAAGATTTTATGCATGCAAAATAGTACTTAACTTTCAAATCATGCTGCTGTTAAAAAGTTGAAGGCACGAGAAAAAATTGAGGTATCCCTCTTGCTATTTGACCTTGGTTCAAAATGTCTCTTATCTTCTTGAATTACAGAGTGACAGCTTAAATTTTTTCTCAATTTAACTAAATATATATCCTGTATTTTTTTAAGCTTCTTGAATTTATACCTGCATAAATATTTTTTGTCTAGTTGCTAATATAAACTTTATACTCTGTTTCAAAGAGTTTTATGGGCAGACTTTAACTGTGATGTGAAATTATTAAATAAAAACTTTATTCAATGTATTTTTAGAAATATTAATAAATTAGCGTTACTTATGCGATGCATAGTAATAAAAATATCTTTTGAAACTTATCAATTTTTTTGTTTTTTTTCCTATTTACGGTAAAATCCTGCGTATAATGGGCCCCCATACTTTCAAGCTGCAATTTTTAATTTTTATGTATATTCGCCGCATAACCCGCTCTCCCTTTTTGACGAAGAAACCGGAAATATACATGCGCAATGCTCTTACAATTGAAAGTCATTTATTCGAGGTATTCTTTCAAGATTTAGAAAAAAAATAGTGCACTTCTAGATTTATAATCCTTTAAGTTCATAAGTAATGTTCATTTCTTTTAAATAAACAGTGTTTCGATCTATGTTGAATTCTTTTATCTTATGCCCATCTCTCTCTTCTTTTTAGTTTTAAAACTCTCATTTTCATACTCGGCGTATAACGCGCACACGTAAATTTCGATCTTATTTTTGGGGCTAAAAGTGCGAGTTATACGCCGGATTTTACACTAATTCTGTAAAATCAAAAAAATAATTTTCAAAAAATGAATTTTTAATTGATGATATAAAAAAGATATAAGGATTTTTTTCATTTACTGTGCAAATTAAGGCATTTATGTTACTTTCTAAAAAGAATGTATCAAACAAAATTTCTAACGTAATTTAAGGTATATTATTATTAAGTAAGTAAAAGTATAAGTTTAGAAGTGGAATTTCTTTTCCACTTGGTGTGAATAAAAACCTTGTATTGAATCTAAATTCGAGTTATGAGAGAATACTATACTAATATCAAATACCCTTTATTCAGTTGAATTATCACAAAATAAATTGATATTGAGTCAATATTGTTTAAATTTCAAAAGCACTTTCATATTAGCCTAACAGATAGATTTTATCTAAAAAAATAGAATTATTTAAAGTTTTGAATGCGGTAGTTTTCCAAACAAGAAAAACTAGACTTTAAAACGTTTTTCTCAACTTCCCTTACGATATGAAAATTACTTTGGTTGCCTCGAGCGCCACCTATTTTATGTCCACAATAACGATTGATGGGCCTAAAAGTTTGATAAATGTTGAACTTTATTTTAGCTGCTTAGTTTTTAGGATCGGTATAAAATTTATAGACCTAACATAAAGCAACACATAAAACATGGGTATAAATCATAAACTTAGTGATACGAGGTATATCATTCGTACAGTAGCAGTTATAACGCCGTTTAAAGGGATATAAAACATTGGGTAGTTGATGTATCTCAGAACTTGCTTTTTCATCAAGATAATTTAGTTTCTCTTATGCAAATGTGTGATGATAAATTTTAAAAATCTAATTTTTGTAAAAATAAGCATAATATTTTGGCTAAGATTCCTTTTAGAGATAAATTCCTTTTAAGAGCCTATTTTCTATTTTCATAAAAACGAAGAAATATTTTCATTTTTTTAATGGAAAAGGTTTTTACTTTCAATCATACGAAGCATTGTTTTGACATCTGAGTGTAGTCATTCAAAGGAATTAAATTGTTTGAGAAAATAAAAACTATTTTCCTTTTTTTCCAGGGAAAGATGAAATTAATTTTTTCCCTTCAAATTTAGTTTCCTTTTGGAACGTTGATGAAAAGGTATACAACTGTGATGCCATGTAAATAATTCTTTACTATTTAATACATTAACAATTTAATGCGCTAACCCTTTTATTAGCTTGACTATTTAATGAAGGCCATATATAAAATGCACTTCCCCCCTTCATTGAGTTATTATGCAAACACTTAAAAAACAATTGTGAGTTAATGACTTGAAATATACAATGAATTATGAATTTTCAGCACAAAAATGATGAATTTTTACCATGTGAACACAATTTCGATTCAATATTTAATGCGATCTTGCCGATTTCTACTTCATATTATTAGACTTAGGATTTCTTCCTTGGTACGCATGAAATTAAGATTCAATTTTTCTGAAGTATTAATGCAACAAACCTTGTAGCTAAATTTTGATGATTTTACCTCTTATAAATTGTTTGTAATAATGCCTTCCAAAGAAGAATAACATGAGTTCAACATATAATCAAGACACTGATAAGCCTTCTGAATGAATTTATTTTTAGGTTTTTCATTAACGGGTGCAATTTGTGTATTTTGCCATTTGAATAGAAAGTGATTTCAGCGTATTACATTATACATAAGGTCCTTTCGAATATCCTGTGCTCAATTCCACAACAACACCTCCTCAAAGATTAGAACAACCTCTTCAAGTGCAAAATATTTGAAAACAAAAATTACATACATCAATGCACTTTGATGCGAGCCCCATTTCTTTAAAGAATACTAATAACAAGATGATTGAATGAAAAAGGATTATTTAAAACCCACTAAAATTCTAGATACAAACTTAGATTTTTAACTTAGAATTTTTTTTTTCTTACACTCGTAAGATATCACGCCACTTCCCGTATTACGCTTATAAAGTGCTCGTATCAAATGAATCTTTGTAGCTGTTATAAATAAGCAATTCCAATATCATAAATTCTAAAATCATCAATAACGAAGAGTAACTTAAAGTTACTATATAAAAGACTAACAGTACCAAACGGTAACATTAATAATCAAATGGGATAAATAATTATCTAATATCTTTATATGCTTATGAAACACTGTATATGAATTATCTAGTCCAATAAGATAAGAAATATTTCATGTATTCATTTCCATTTACATAAAAATAAAAATAAAATTTCAACTGTAACAAATAGTTTTATTTATTTATTTTTGTAATAACTGCTAGATGGTGACACCAGACAGAGTACTTGCATGGTTTTCCTCTGGTGGGAAACCAGTAGTCGAGTCATTAAGACTGCGTATATTCTGCTGTAAGCAACACGTGGGAATCCTTCCCCATGTTGTTCCTGTCTTTATTTTATATATATATCCTGGAACTGTATAGATGTTTCGATGTACAGTAAATAAACTGTTTTTTGCCCTGAGGTGAATTAATCACAGCGAATGATCTATCAGTTCATCTCAGCGGGCTATACAACTTAATTTTCATGGCATGCCATTTTATCACAGAAAGAAAAAGTGCCTTCTTTTCCCAAGTAAAATTTCTAAAGAACTCTTCAATAGAAAACTCTCCAGTTAATTTCCATCACGTTCTCACTAAGCGCCCACTGTTATCAAAATTGAAAATTCTTTGATATTTGTCCGGAAAAAAATATTTTTCCTCACCCTACTATGTGTAACCAAACGGTGCAGTACGTTTTATTTGGGTAGCTTCAGCTTGTATTTAATTGATTGATAGTAATTCATTACTCTCGAATGAATTTTCTGTGGAATTAATGAGGGAAAGTCAAAATTTAAAGGGACTTTTGCAATTTCTCTTTCAAGCTTGGCTTCAGCACTATTTTGATTCAGCACTGAAGAGTAGTCGGCAACATTTCTATAGAACATGTCACTCGTCTTCTCTCATAGTCGTTGGATAGTGGAAGAACATTCAACAAGGCAACTCCATTGTCAATCTGCACCAAGGAAAAAATGAGCGCAGTGAGTCGCTTTTTGTTTGCTGAAGGTGTGATACCTGCGTTGGATAATAGCCATCCCTTCCATTACTATTCCATCAACGACTTGCACATTGTCCTCAGAATTTGGCGTCAATGGACTGCCCGATCTTTTTCGTCATATAATGAAGTTCTACCCTGTTTAAAGCCTTCTATTCACTCTTAAATCTTGCTTCGCAATCAACAGCTTTCACCATACTGCGCTTGCATGCGATGAATAATTTCTGAAGGTTTCGCACCTTCCGTAAACAAAAGGCGATTCATTCTTCATATTTCTACCTTGGTGCAGATCGACAATGGAGCTGCCATGTTGAACGCCTGCTACACCCCAACGACTGCGAGGAAAGACTAGGGACACGTTGTGTGGAAGTGTTGCCGACTATTCCTCCTTCAGGGCTGGATACTAGAAGTTGTATCTTGCATTAGAAAGAGATATCGCAAGGCCCTTTACCTTTTGACTTTCCCTCGTATATACAAACACTAGTAATTTTTCTATATATGTTACCTTTAAAGTGTATAATTCAGTTATTTAATACAATAACTTGGTACTTCATGAAATAACTAGACTTAAGTATATAATAGATGAAATATATTTCATACTTTACCTAATTTTATGAAATAACTAGTTATTCTATGAAATAACTAATGATGGACCATTAAAGTGAAAAATAAAAGAAATTCAGTTATTTCATATTTATTTTTGGTGTGTAACATTTCGTTGTTCCCCCTTCATAGTTTCTTTTTTAATGATGACCTGCTCTGGGTAGGGGAGGGCTGAAAACACTAAAATATCAATATACCCATGTTAATCCTATGGCGCATTTTTTTAATGATATGGGGTTGATATTTGGGGGATTGATAGTACTATCTGTGTTTGGTTAGGAAGTACAAAGACAAGACCATCAAAGTGCCTCCTCCCTCCCTGGATCACATTTTGCCAATAGCTCGCCACCTGAGCCTTTCAGTCCACTCGGACCTGGCTCATTCAATCCCCATGCATCCATTGTATATTTTCACCAAATTTCTTGCTCATAGGGTCATTCTTTGTGATTTATTTCAACGTTTTAAACTTTTTTAAATCTGTAATGCCTTGAAATACCTTGAATGGAATACCTTGAGTCTCTGCTTTGAGGTTTGAATCACAGGCTCCCCTTGGCGAGACCCATCCATTTATCCACTTAGCCCTCTTTTGGTAGGCCTAGGGGGCTTCAGCACTAAAATATCATGTTATGTTATTCCTACGGAGTTGGGTAAAAATTTTGATCCCCCGCCCCCTTTGGAATTGAGAAAGGGTCTTGATATTTGGAGGCTCGATAGTATTATGTCGTATCGCGAGATATACGAGAAATTGACCTCCTCCCTCCTCTACAGGGCATTTTCCTTTATATCTCAAACCCTAAGCCACCTTGTTCATCCATACCTGCCACATTAAATAGATATCCTCATGAGCTTTCTGCACATATATTTTTTTTTATTGCAGTAATCCTATTTCCTGCCCCCATTTCACGTTTTTAAAGTATTTTAAATTTTTTTAAAATTCTTCATCTTTTCGAGGATTTTTGAGTCTCTGCTTTGAAACTTGAACTATAAGCCGTACTTCATAGTGCCGTATTTCATACTTTAACGACCAGGCAATCGTTATTCTATAGAATACCTAGTTAAAACGCAGAATTCAATAATACTATATAGTTTAACTGACTTGTCTAGTTATTTCAAGAAATACCTAGTTATTCTATAAATAACGAATTTCACACTTTAATTCATATATACTTCGTTTCTATACTTCAACGCTGAGAACAAATAACCGAAATAAAAATAACAATAGTTTATCTCTGATATCATTTAGGGGTTGTTGTTATTAAAATGATTAAATTATTTTGAATTACATATCATGACTAATAAAGTATGATTTCATAATTTCAAAACAAAAGATAAATACTGATTCATGAGAAACGTTTCGTACATATTTACATAGTTTTCAGATGGAAAGGAAATTAACAAAATTATAATTTACGAATACGGAAACATGTTAAAAAGGAGAGAGAAAATAAACAAATTACTATACAATTATCATAAAGTAGTTTTTCTTAACCGTACATGTAAATATTCCGATTTATGGCCTTATTTGACATCAATAACTTTTTCAAGGTATTTTACTGTTTTATGTTGTTAAAAATGTGTAATCATTGTATGATATAGCAAGTTTCTAATTCAATTAGATACGTAAAAATTTTACGATGACATCTCAAATAGAAATAGATGTTTAAGGAAGTGAATGATGTAATCGTTTTATTACATACCATATCTTCCTGTTTAAAGAGTAAGAATCAAGTAATAAAATTCTGTAATAAATTGAAATTAATTAAAACTCCTGCAAAATTCTTTCTAATGTTTCTAATACAGTCGAAATTACAGATTCATTGATTCAAAATAATCTGGTTGTCCGTGAGTCACTTTTCCACTTAACTGAGTTTACAATAATTTAAAATTATTTTCATAAATATTTCCAGGGATTCACTGTTTTGAAGTTGAATACAAAACCATGTGGTACATTTTATTGATTGAGGATAATGAAACCCAACAATTGTCCCACAAATAGGTATTAGCTACCAAAAGAAGATTAGAATAAAATACAGAATAAGCTATTTTTTAAAACTAGAATTTTTAAATCAAGAAAGCCTCTTTGCTTCAGAATTTGTTGGATAAATATTTTTACTATGCCTTCTGAAAGCAAGATTTGAGCCCATTTCGATTTTATTTTTCAGCTAATTCTCTTATTTTGCTTATTTTGCATGGTGGGTGCTTGGTGAAACTAAGACTTGAATTCTTCACTCAACTTCTGAAGTTTCAAAGTACATGACATCCAGCAGTAGATTACTATAGCCATTATTACTAGAGGAATGTATTTCTTATACTAATAAACAGCTTAATAGTTAAATAGTGAACAAGACATACCATGCTTATTTCGAATCTAAGCCAAACCTTTTCTCCTAATATTAATGTTAGCGAAAATCGAACACAACTTAGAATTGAGGGCGGGAAAATTCGTTAGATGTTGAAAATTGAACATGATATGTTGCTGTTTTGAGCAATTACATGTTCATGTATGTATTTAAAAGTTTTCAATTCTGGTAAAATAAGCTAAATATTCACTTTTCATAAGTTCTCTTTTTAATTTTTTAAAATTTCGTAAATAGTGGATATCGATAAACTATTTTACACTATTTTTGTTTTTTCATGAAAGCGTGTTGAGAATTTCGGATACGGCTTAGAATTGATCGAATAAAAACGAATAAAAATGGTATATCTCAAAATTTAGAAATTTACAGGATATTTTTCGGATTGCGAAATATTTCGCATAATTCAAATTACGAAAATAGATAAGTACACTAGAAATAATGTACTATATACTTAATTAGAAGGAAAACACTCACATTATTTCGAAAATATAAATAAGGTTGCATCAAAAACCAAAATCGCATACAATTTTTTTTTCACTGATTAATATATATTTTATTTAAGTAACCCACTTAAATCAAAATGACAAATGACCTCAGAAAGACCTTTTCTATTCTTTAAAACTTTTTAACGGAGATCAGATTTGAAAATCATTAATATTAAATTCATTCCTTAAATTTCACAGTAAACTATTAAACAGTTAAATATCTTTAAAAGTTCTCAGTATTTAAAAACTCTTCAAAAAGGTTCACAATGGCTCACAAAAAATAAATTATAGTTTAAAAACTAAAAACTCTTTTATGGTTAATCGAACTAAAAGTGAAAAGTAATTCTTAATAATATAAGAATAAAATGAATTACGAGAAAATTGAAGTCATTGGGGTAAAAGCGTGGGATGCTCTATATGAATTGTTATAATTTCTTACTATTTCTATTCCGAAATGCTGAGTTAGTGTAAAAATGTAGTACAAAGCACACCCCACGCTTTTACCACAATGGCATTAATTTTCTCGTAAATCATCTTATTCTTATATTAAGAATTATTTTTTACTTTTTAGTTTGATTAACCATACAAGCGTGTTTTTAGTATTTTTAAACTGTAATAGGTTTTTCATTCTTTTAGTTCAATCTACAGTAAAAGCATGTATTTTTAAGTTTTTTTTAACTACCATTCAGACATACACTTTTTTAAATTTTTGGCCCAAAACTGAAAACATTTGTCCATCCCTGAGTTAGAACAATTTTTTTTTTCACATGCACGAGTATTTTTTTATTTCCATTTTCAGAAAGACTGGGCAACTGTTTGTATTATTATAAGAAATTGCTGACGCAAAAAAACGTTTTCGCCTTTTAGTCGCCAAATCTGGCAATGGTATATGGAATTAGTCAACAAATCTGGAAATCGCTATTCTTGATTTTCCCTGCTCAGGACAATGGAACAAAATTATGAAATTATTGTATTGCCATCGGTTCTTGACAAGTGTGCAAAATTTTGAATTAATCTGATCTTTTAAAGTGGGTAAAAATCGAGTTCAAATATACCGTTACATACAAGTGAAACTTATAAAAGCGTGTTAAAAAGACATTCAGAATTCCCAATTTGAGAAAAAGACGAAGGTCTTTTAAATGCAACCTACGTCTTAGAGATCCACACTAAAGAAAGAATTTTATTGAGAAACTTTTCCCAGATAAATTTGTTCACCCATTTGTTTATCAGATAATCGCACAAAGGGCTGGAAACGACACGCTTGAGGCTATGTACATATGTCTTAGAATTGTACAAATATAAAGAGCAAGAAGCCCTTGTGGGAATGTTAAGGTCGGAATATAAAATACTCCGTCAATACAGCGATATATAATAAGATCAAAGTTCTTAGATAAATCTTTCAAAATGGAATTTTATCATGTCGTAATAGGGGAGGGCCCTTTCTAATTTAAAATGTGAACGAAGGAATTTCGTGCAAAACACTGTTTCATAACTATGTTTCATCAAGCAGTTAGATATATTATTTAATATAACAATGAAAATGTTTCTCAGTTTTGCCTTTTCATTAATCTTTGAATGCAAAGTACGAAGTCAACTATTGAATGCAACAGCAAATATTGCTACATATAAAGATACTTACGATGACTATTAACTCCCAAAAGGTAAAAAAGTTATCGTGATACGAAACGATGAGCTTGTATTTTTAAGGAAAGAAGAAAATTTGAAATTCATTTACAGCAGAAATTGTGTTTATAAACATTCTTCAAAATCTAGCCGAAAAGTATTTTGCTTTAAGCTGAAGAAATATTTGGAGTACATTTCATAGGTGCAGTTAGTTCATTTTTCTTCCGCTATGGATTATCGCGGATTGAATGCTTTTTAAGCAAAATACCCATGAAGTGTAAGAAGTTTTAAAACAAGTAAGTGAAAATGCAGAAAATTAAGAACACATTAAAGTATATAAAATGTAAATTTAAAAAAAAATTGACTGAATATTTAAAGTTAAATTGTTATAATAAATAAAATCTGATGTGATAAATATGTTTGAATCTATTAAAGGTAGAAAGTTTTTATAGTGAATCAATGTTAATTCAATATTTTGAATTGGTAACACGTTTAATTTATATTGGATATTTTGCTCCACTAGTTGTAAAAATATAATAGCTCTGAGAAAGTTAATTAAAATTTATTTTTAATTTAACTCTATTATTCTTCTGTATTAAGTAAATTAGTAAACTGTAGACTTATCAATATTTTAATAAATATTTAATTAACAATTATTTAAAACTTTATTTGAAAAGATCTGCAATTTAGAGGACTTTTTTTACAGCGCAATTCATATTTACGTCAAAAATAATGTAAGGAGTCATCTTGGAACAAATTTATTCGGTAAAAGCTTTGCTAAAGATTGAATATAATTGGATAATTGTATCAAGTAAAACTGCATTAAATGTAGCTGTATCGAATAAGCTAGTTGCAGGAATGCGAAATAATCATTTTAATATCTAATAATCGAAATTAGAATAAATTAAATGTTCGTTTATTCGACATTATATCCAAAGACATAAACAACTTAAAACCATTAAGAATTTATCAAAAATCAATTTGTGGTTTTTTTGTATTTTATTTTAATGACATTTTTATAAATGGTGGAAGTTTTAACTATTGATTATAAAATGAAATTAATGCAATTATTCAAAGAATCGAATGTAATTTTTGCTTTAAAATTTTAGCAATGAAATTTTATCTTAAGAGTTTTAGTTAATTATAGATAAGCTTTTTTATTGAGATTGACTATAGCGTATTCTTTGGCTTAAATTCAGTTTCATACTTGTTTTGTTTACATTAAATTTATTTTCTATTCACTATGCCTTTTATTTTTGCGTTATAAACAATGGATACTTTCGTATTAACGTCACCAAATCGAAACTGGCCCCACACGAATCACGCCATGTTATCGAAATAACAAAGATTCCAACGTGTTTAATACGGGGAAAACCATCAGTCAGATTTTGGTGGAAAATGGCGATTAACAAGTTCCCAATTTGGCTGTGGTGTCTCTGATATGTAAATACCAAACACTGTTTAAAGTTTTCAAGAGTATATATTTTTCACAAGCTTTAAGAGAGGATGAAAGAATATGAGTAACATTCCTATTTCGAAACATTTTCCGTTAAGCAAGTCTTAGCATGCAATGTTGGCGTTTTAAAATTGTTGAACATTTCGGAACTAATTATGAAATGAACATAAACTATCATTTTATTGGAATCGTATATTGTTTGCAGATAAGAACCGATTTCCACTTTTTGATTCTAATAAGCATACAAAAGACAAAAGAAAAAAAAATAAGTCTAATTATAACGTTTTACTTGAAATATGGAATCATAGCAGTAAAATGAGAGAGAGAATAGATAATGTATTAAAGGATGCTTTAAAAATGATATTGTAAAAAATACATTTTATAAAAGCAAGAAAAATGCGATTTTTTTCTTTATTGTATAGACAAATATACTGAAGCCAAAGAACCCTGATTTTACTTTCGAAATTCAGATTATTTTTAAATGGGTCAAGTCCTGACTAAATATTCCCTAATTATGTAATAAAATATGGTTGCGAATATTACTTTACTTAGCAGACATGTTCTGTTCTAAATAAAGCAAGTATATTCATTCAAGAACTAAACGTGCTTATCGCAAAAAAATCAGAAAAAGAGAATGCATTGGTTTTAAAACTTAAACTATGATCATTGTATCTCAAACACAATGACATTTTGAAAGTTAATAAACTGAACAATTTTCTATTAAATGAATTTAAAATGAAAACGAATTAAGTTTAGAGGACAGAGCTTAGATGTATATAATGGTTCACATTTTTTCAATTATAAAAAGGTACAAGAAAAATATTTTTCAAAAGTTTGAAAGGATTAAAAAATGACTCGCTATTATAGAGGAGAAGATAGAGGTTATGAGAAAACTTTTAACATTAAAATTAAATAATTTAATTCACATTTAAAAAAAGCATTTAAAGTCAGCTTCATATGCGCAACTTTTGTTAAAGGTTGCATTTCGTAGCAATCTTTATCTGAAGTAGATAGATCTATAGAAAAAAATTTAATTTTTTTTCTATGCAAGGTTATTTTGAAATATTTGAAAAAAGAATCTCCGATGTGTGAGAAAAGATAGTAAATAAACATTTTAAAAAACGTAGTTTCTCTTTAAACGATTAACAATAATTATTTATTTGTGAAACGTCAAACAGTTGTTTTATTAAAGCGCAGAACAAGCTTTGTATTTTTTTATCCTTAGAAAGTTGAAGAAGTTGAAGTGCAGTTCAGAAGTTCGTTTTGGTGAAAATGTTTCTGCATTTAAATTAGGTTTTTGAAAGCAGAATTTACATTGAAAAAGCTTACACCTTTTTGTTGAGGCAGCTAGTTTTTTCCTCATTCAAAATGAACTGCCACCATTGTTAAGTTAACTATTTAGGCTTATAATGATACTTATAAAACTAAGAACATCCTTAAATTTTTTCCCTCTCCGTCCTTCCTCTGCAAAATTTTAGCATTAAAGGATAAAATACATACTCTGAACGTATTTACACATGAAAGAATTCACTATAATTTAAGTATTAACATTTATTATACAACATATTATTCGATGTTAATAATTGTTTAAGAAATAAATTCTTAACGTCGAATTTAATTTTAGACGACTTTTTATCATTAACATATCTAATATTAAACATTGATATAACGAATAAGGAAAATAAAAATTGACGGATTGAAATACAACAAAGCGTATTATATTATGAGTTTAAATATAATTGAAGAATTTTTAATAATATAATATTGCCGATGAATTTAAAACCATATATATTCAAGAAATTTTCAACAAAAATAGTTTTTGAAATTTTGGTCTGAGCTTTAACACTTGTTAAAGCAGAATTTAGTTGCTTAAAAATAATCTGTAAACTGATTGTAACTTCGATTTAATTTAAAATGTTGTTACACCTTGAAAAAAAGAAACTAATGTTCATTAATGTTGATCGAAAACTCACGTAGAGACTGAAATTGAGCAAATATATAAAGAATGCTACTTGCTTTTCCAAAATATATTTAAGAAATATCTGTGGAGATAAAGTATGCATATGAAGCGATTTCACGGGAATTATTTAACATTTTTCTGTTTTAATTTTATCTTGCTGTAGTCGTTGAATTAATGATGAGGAGAATTCCTGATATTTTAGTTGCACCTTTATTTTTTACTGCGACAACACAATGAAACAAATACACGTAGACATTTAGACAATACATAAAAGCGTGCTTTGTTCTTTCCGGAGATCTCAACTTTTATAGCTTCCTCAACCGGAAGTTTTTAGAATCCTGTGATTTTCCTTAACTACTTATGCGATTGGTCAGAACAATTGAATGATGCAACATTGCCTCATTTTATTTTGAAAAGCATGTACAAGGCAGTTTTCTTTGGAGATAAGTTTGTAGTAAACAGGATATTTCACGTTAGGCGCGTAAATTAATAACTATTTATTACATGAAGTCTTGGAAGGCTGAAGAATCCCATTATGTGAAATAAAATCCATCCCTCCCCAGAGAAAATTAAAATGGTAAATTATTACATTCATATACATATGTGTGTGTGAAATATAAATGTTTTCTGATTAAATGTAAAAATTTTTTCTGGATTATCTGAGTGATGAAACTCTAGACAGAATTAATTTCTCAGGGTGTTATTATAAGAGCGTTAATATGTAAGAATATTCAATGAACTTTTAAAATTTTATGAACAAGTTGAATTAGGATCTTAGCTTGAAATTTAATATCCAGGCATATTTTTATAAGTATTAAATATTCTACATTTGTGCGAAATTAACAAAGCCGATATAATTGAGTTAGAGCGAGTAGTACCATAGCCGTTTCATTTAAAAGCGATGACAGTGGTAAAGGTACTAAAATTTTAAATACTTGAAAAGTATGGAAAAATTCTAATAAAGTCTTTTAATAACAGAATATTTGGTTTAAATTTCAGATGTCCTATTTTAACAAAATTTTGTGTGTACTGAAAAATACAACTGAAAATCAATTTCACTATTAAAAAGAGTGTTTTGTTAATCTCAGCACTCACAGCTTGAAAATAAATTTCACAGCTCATATTCTACCACTTTGCTCACTGTTTGTTAGCTTTATGAAACGGAAGAATTCTTAAAAGCATTTTTTAAAAAAAAATTCTTGACTTCTTTTGTTCGGTTCCAGAATTTTAAACTTTCCCTTGACTTCATTTACATGTAAATTAAAGACGAACTTCTAAAAGTTTGTTATTTGGGTCAGCGCTATACACTTTCATAATTTTGAAGCTTTCCACTAGTTGACATCTTATTTTCACACATAGGAATATAAGAATTTATTTGTCAAGAGCTAACTGGGGTAAAATGAAAAGACCGAAAATTTCATTTGGAGAGCATATTAAGTAAATATTCTTATCTAATCAAATTCTGTTTTGCTTCAAAAAGGGATTTATTTCTGAAAATTATAAAGTAGTAGCTGGTATACCCGTTCTTCGTACGGTTTGAACTGAAAAATTAAACAATAAAGATTGAAAGATAATCGTCTATCGTATGTAATAGGAGCTTTTTAATTTTTTTATACGAATAAGTCTGCCAATTAAGGGTATCTTTGTACGCTATCAATGAACTGAATGGGATGCTGGTCTATGTTTAAGGATATATCGCACAAAAGATAAGCAATATTTTTTTATTATATTGTAATTCTAGACATTAAATTTTATATTTATTTTATCTTTTTCATTTTTCAGAGTGAAAGTAAGCAATTTTTAAGTTGAAAAACTCGCTTCTTCTTTTCTCCAATAAATCGCAAAACAACGCAAACCTGTACGAAAAACCATGGCACTGGGAGGGGGAGGGGATTTCGTAGCTTTTCATCGGTAGTTAAGGGGTTAACTCTGTCTTCCTCCTCAACAGACTAACGTGGTAGCCTGACTGGATTGATTGATTGATTGAATATTTACGTCGCACTGTTCAGCTACACGAGGGCTTTTGGCGACGGACCACGTAATTTTGAACCATGGTCAAGTGACGTGGACGACACCTGAGCTGGCACCCACCTCTTCTAACTACCACTCCACACCAACGGGAAGACGTTTCAGCTCTCGACAGATTTAACGTGCATCGCTGCCCTACACGGCGGGTCTTTAGTGGTACTGGGTTCGAGCTCGTGACAAGGCAAGCCACGATCCGATACCTATACCATTCGGCTACCGCGGCCACTAGCCTGACTGGAAGAGTAATTTTCTAGTAATTGAAGGATGACTTGTTTTATAATCATTCATTTTCTTTTTGTTCATGGTAACGTTAAAATGTGCATCAGCAGACTCAACCTTTGTCCTTTGTGATTGCAGTGTTAGTGTTGAGCATACTGTCAAACATCTCATTCTTTTTCGTTTAAGAGGACTTGGTACCCCAAAAATGACCGACGAAAGTTTTTAAATTTTTATTTAATCTTATTTTTTGCATTATCTTTCGATTGATATATCATTTGTGCAAGTCGGAAAGTTAGAAGTTGAATAAAACTTCATTTGAAAACAAATTAGGCAATTCGGCCACGCCCTATTTTTAGAAAAAAAAAAAAAGCGTTATGATAAACAAATCTGTTTTATAAAGAGAAATAACTATGAAAAAAGAATGTGTAATATATAAAGCAGAATATTTCCGAGGCAATACAATAATGTAATTTTTCTTCTTTGTGAAATGTGTGCATGTAAAATTTTTGAATTAAGGCCTTTTATATTAATAATTTCATAATTTCAGTTCTTATTCCTGATATGTTTTTCATACAAACGTAATACTTCATTATATGTGAAGAAAAAAAACTAAACTTTCTGTCGTGATAGAAAAAAAAAATTTGTAACATTTTTCTTGACTCTTCTTGTGCTATTAATACCTTCTTAAACTTGATCATTTATAAAAATGTATGGGTTGAAAAAATACGAAAATGCCATTATTTTAAAGAAAAATATATAACTAATATCTTAAAGTGGTATTTTAGGTTTATTTAAGCTTATTATAATTTTTTTTCAGAATTATAAACTTTAAAGGGGTTTTTCTCAGTTTGTGTTTTTCGAAACTTTAGTGCATTCAAAATGCTATTCCTTCCACAATTATTTACCATTCACTTCCATTTTTTCGTGTGTGTTGCATATAAAGCATGTAACAAATTAGGGATACATTTTGCTGTAAACTGAATACTTTTTTAAAAACAAATGTAAGAGATTTTGGCTTTTTCGTTGATTTTTAGCATGCATATCATCCTTTTATTTTTTTCTCAAAAAGAATTAAGTTATTTTAAAATCGATTCCTTGAGTTGTTTATAACATCTATAAGAATATTACAAAAAAATTTAAGGTCGAAAAATTAATAATTACAAAGGGAGTAAGATTTTAAAATTTTCCAAATTTTCTTAAAAAATTAAAATTTTTAAAATTGTGTGAATAATATGTAAAAAATTTCATCTTGTATCATTTTCTTGAATAGAAACATTATATAAAATATTAAAATATAATTTTTAAATACATAAAGAAAGAAAGTAGTTCAAAGGGTACCAAGTCACCTTAAAATGATACACTGTAAAAAAATGTTTAAGAGATAATCTGCTTGTGCGTAAGTGTGCTTTTATATTCAAATGATATCTAATTTTTTTACATAATATTTAAAGTAATGTTTCGTTCACATTATTTTGAAGCTTCATTGATTTTCAACAATTTTTACTTTGTGTTTCATTTTGTCACCTTTTATTTTTACTTCCTTTTTTGTTTTGTTAGTACTTATTTCTGTATCCCCCGTGTGGTATATGGGTATTATTTTATACGTTTTTTATTGAAATAACTCTGGATGATAATCGTTTAAATACCTCCTTTCAAAGACTGTTATGTAGAAGTTGAAAGAGTGAAATTTGTCAAAAATCTAAGTCCTCATATTTGCATGGCTTTTAAGTCAAAAATTTTGTGACAGTTCAGAAATTGCATTCGAAGTGCAAAAATGTTATTTAAGAAATACTTAATGTCGAGACTCATGGCAATATCTCTGCTATGTTTTTAATGTCAAGTTACTAAGCAATTAATTTATATTATCCTCTTTAATTGGATTTGATACAAAATTTACATGGAACTCGTTATTAATAAGTATTGTGTAGATCTGGGAAAAATCAATTTAAAAATATCCTATTGAGACTATTTGTTGAAATGGTCTCAATATTTTTTTATTTATCAGTTATAGTATATATAATAGATGAAAAATTCCATACTTTACCGAGTTATTCTATGAAATAACTAGTTATTCTATAAAACAACTAATGATAGATCGTTAAGGAGAATGAAAAATAAACAATTTCAAAGTTGTATAAATTAATTGATCATAAATAGCTAAACTTCTCGAAGAATACATTTTATCCCTATTGTGGATGATTAATTGATAAATAATAAGGGATATAACTTATTATTGCTCATATTTCTAACATTAGATGAACAGAAAGGAGAAAAAAGAATGTGTTTTGCATCTGTTACAGGCACAATTAACTTTTCTTCTTCTGGAACTTAAAGGATATCACTATATTGAAGTAACCAACAGCGTCGTGCAATTTTTTCTCTGCTCTTTTAGCACTTTTTACTTCTCCTATTAAAGTTATTAATTTTTCATTAGTAAGTGCAGAACATTTTGCCTTTGTCACTCGCTTATTTAATAAAGATTTAAATCCCCTCACATTAAATTTTTCTTATTCACAGGTTAGTCTTCCATTCTTGCAAAAGTCATTGCCTGAAAACAGGCTGCAAAAATATTTGTTAATAATCCAAAATGTAAATATGTCTTGATTTATTTTTTTTCTTACTTTTTTTATTCTATTTGTATGCAGAAGATGAAATAACTTCGTAATATACAATCATATCACATAGCCCATTTTTATAAAGAGAAGACCTTAGTATAAATAATTGAAAAAGTTAAAATTTTTTTTATAAGGCCAGTTTTTTTTTTTGCATTTTTATTAAGATTTCTTTTTCGTCAAAAATTTCTAAGAGCGAAGTGAAAACTCTAATGTTATAAAAAAACTAAAGCAATATCAATTGAAAGCAAAAAATTAGCAATTTTACTTATTGGTTAGAGTTAAAATAGAAAAGTGGTTTTATTCAACGCAATGGAAAAAAATTCTTAAAATAATATTATACCGTAGAATTTAATAATGAGATTTCTAACACCTTTATTTTTTATGTTGATCTAGAGAGATTTTAATTAGATTTAACTAAACCAAACAAAATCGTAATGAATTTTTTGAGAATAAAAAAGGGTCATGTGTGAAAAATGAGAAAATAATAAGAAACGAGATTAAGTTTTAAAAATAGATGAAAACCTAAAGAAGAATAGACTCTAGGCAGGAAACTATTAATGTGTAATGTATAAAAACAAAATTATTCTGAAAGAAAGAATAATTTAATTTGGATTTAATCTTGAGTTATATTTAATACTGGATTCTAAATATTTAACCACATAAATATATTAAAATTCAATTTAAATTTGCTTTCAATATCAAAATTGATAATACTAAGTTTGGTTGACTATATTTTTAATTAAATGCAAATGAATATAAGTGTTGATTTAAAAATAAATATTGAACTAATTTAAGAATTCGTACATTCGTTTGATTTTTTTTCAAATTCTTATTTATATCGGTGTTGTAAAATAATAACATCCTGACTCTTTTTTTAAAAAAATTTACTTTACTGTGTTCTTAAATTGTAAAGACTAGTAAAGTTGTAAATGAAATATAAGTCAATTTTAAGAAAACTAATTTTTAAGCTTTTTTTTTCGACAGTAAAAGGCTGAAAATCTCATAACATTGGGACTAGATTAAGGAGATTAATTTTCTCTCAAATCATTTTAAACGAAAACTTCTTTGGGCTGTAATATCCTAGCCATGTCAATGGATGAAACTTGATTGATGTCTTAATGGTTTATTGGATCACGATCACACAACATAAAAGCATTTACAATTTGTACGTATTTTAAGTAAAAATTAACAGCTTCCGAGATTGATAACACTTGTAGAGAAATAAAGCAAAATATTGGCCCGAGTGGCATCAAACATATTTGCTTCTGGCAGATGCAAAAACTTTCACGTAAAATTCTCTGGTAGAGCTCACAGATTTCTCTTCGAGAGAGACTGAATTATCTCTTCATAAAGCTCATTGGTGGAGCTTACCGTATTCTTACAGCATTCCACACTAAGCTCACTGTCGGAGCTAAGCCTCTCTCGTCGAGAGGTAATAACCGACTGTAAATATCCACACTAAGCTCACTGGAGAAGCTAAGCAACCACTCTCGGCGAAAGGTAATAACTGACTGTAAATATCCACATTAAGCTCACTGGCGGAGCTAAGCAACCACTCTCGTCGAAAGGTAATAACCGACTGTAAATATCCACATTAAGCTCACTTGTGGAGCTGAATAACCTCTCGTCGAGAGGTAATTATCGAATGTAAATATCCACACTAAGCTCACTGGTGGAGCTAAACAGCCTCTCTCGTTGAAAAGTAATCACCGAATGTCTCCTGGTGTGGCACTCGCGCAGGCGCAGTCCTTCGGATCAGTCCGCGTTGCCACCTAGAGTTTCAGAACGGGTCTAGAGTTCATTATAGGGCCATGATCATTGAAAGGACCAGTAAAAAAAAAACTCAATTTTTGGTGTATAACTATGTTTGTATAATTATTTGTTGATTAACGATGCTTTTTTATATAAATATAAATACTACTTGCGATGAACTTAGGAATTTTGATCCACAGTTTAGAGACCAGAATTGCGTCTCTGAATTAGCATCCTACTTTCCAAACCTTTTATACTGCCTCAATTAGTTGACTTTCACACCCGATACACTAAACGTGTATCAATTCCTTAAAGCAGCAGTTTTTAAACTGTGGTCCTTGGTACCCCGGGTCTCCGCGGTGCCTTTCTAGGGGTTCAACGAAGGTATCTTATCTAATGTTAAGAAAGAATTTATGCTTATTACTTTCCCTGAAATTTTAGTAGAATTTTGCAAGCTGTACAGGAGTATTCTTATTCTCTTCTCCTGTGTATTAATAGAGTACAAATGGTAGCATCTATACATTTTTTTGTTTAGTTTTGGTATATGGTCCCAATTTTAGTTCAATCGGATGTCATCTGGAACAATATTCTTGCTGCTCAGGAAATTTTAAAGCCGTCCTTTCTACTTATGATTGAAAATCCAGTTATCAGTTGTAGTTTTACCTGAGCTAACAGCATTTCAATTTAGAACTTGCAATGGAAATTTAAGGACTAATTAAGTTGGTGGTAGGTATACTTACCTCGGTAATATAAAGGGTTTAAGGTCTGTTATGAGAAAAATTCTGAGGTTACTAGAAACTAAATAAAATTGAATATCCCTAGGTATGAAGTTGGAATAGTATTTATTAGCTGAGGTATTCTTGTCATTTGGCTACGGCTCAAGTTTATAATGAACGTTAACTATAACTTAAAATTTAAAATTTTTATCTTTTTAAATTCTAAAGGAACAAGAAAAGGGTGCAAAAAAAGTAAAGATAAATATCCTTGATTAATCGCGTTCGAAAGTCTAGAGTCGGCATTTTCCTATTAGTTGCTAAAGGAACTAGAACCAAGAGACAGAAATTTTTCATTTGAATCGGGCTAAAGAAAGAAATTTCGCTCAAGTAAGCTCTTTTTCTTCCTCTTTTTTTGAGTAAATTACACGGAAGACTGAAATGGAAACACTCCAGGTGCTACAAGCAGATGTTTTGGAATTACAAAGACGCTAAGTGCGTTCGGATTTTTATAGTAGCGTATCTTGGAGGACACATTTTTGTGCGCGATATAGATTGCCTTAAAGAGTAGATAAATTCCTCAACAGAATACCATTATATTATTTAAAAAATAAACTTTATAAACTAGGTAAATGGTGTTTAGATCGAAAAAAGGAAGAATTTTGCATGAACTATGTCTGATAACCTTTTTCTATCAAGTAGCTAGACATAACTGGCGAAGGGGAACGAATAAGAATTCCTCCGAGTACGAAATTCCAAAGATTCTGAACACTGGAGAAAATGGAATAGCTTACAACCAATCGCAGAGGAAAATAATCGAACGCTTTTGCAAACTTGGGAAGGCTGAGAGATTTACGATAATTCTTCATTCGAAAAGTGTTAAATGGCTGTTTCTTTGTTAAATGGAAAGTTTGCATTTCTCCCTTTTTTTTTTCTCTCTTTAAGAATATAGTAGACTTATAACATACGCTTTAAGAATTTACTTTAGAGCGATAAACTATTTTTTGGAAGGAAAAGGTTTCGATGTGAATAAAAATGTTTTCTTTGTATATAAAAGGGTGTGTATGTACAAAGACTTATTTACCATGGCAGATCGTTCCTCTGAAACGATCACTCGTAAACTTTTACGTAAAACTGTCTAAAAAGGAAATAGTAAATATACATATTTTCATTATTACCGGAAAACCAATAAATATATCTCAAGTAAAGGTTATTTATAATTTATTGCATAACTTTACTAACATCATTACACAATGAAATAAGAATAGTAATAGCAATGATAATATTAAAAGTGTGAAATTCTAGAGCTTTGAAAAAATTAAATACGTAGTCGATATGAACATATTTTTTTTTCAAAATTAATTAATCTTAATGAATTTGAATTTTCTAATATTTCCAATTATTTTGCATGATCCCATTATCTAAAAAAATTGTAAATTTTGGAAATAACATATTTAAGAAAATGAGATTCTAAGAAACATCCCATTTTTGATGAGGTATATGAATCATTAATTGGTTGAAAAATTCGATTCGTTATTAGATGACGGAAACGACGTTGCGATTTACTTCTAAATCTTGAGATCTAAATCTTTGAAATCTTACATATTTAAAATTAAGTGAATAAAGATATAAATTATTGTACGTCACATCCTTCTTATTATAAGGGTTGCCCAAATGAAAAGTGGACATACATAATTGCGCCAGATTAGGTGGAGCTATAGCAGAGCCACCATAGCAGGAATACGAAAGACGGTAGGAAGTATACACCGCATACGATGCTTAGCATTGAAACCTGTTTGTGGCAGAGGCAATAAATCGGAAATAAAGTCGTGCCAAATAGGGATGAGTCCAGATCAGAACAACGCTGGTAGTATGATTTTGATTGCAGGAGGTGAGTTTAATACGCGGACATTATCGACGAATAGTATTATTTACAGCAAGAACTGTTTGGGTCAAACGTCTTGGAACAGTTGGCGTAAAAGTTTTCGAGAAGGGCAACAAACGATACCATATCTCCCTGACAATATCCCACCTCACATCTCCTATGAAACAAACATCTCCTATAAAATACATTTTAAAGCGCTCCATTGAGCTGAAATTTTATATACGTGATCATTTTGAATGACAATTAAATAATTTAATTATAATTAATAAACATTAATTGATTAAAACTAATTATTTAAAGAATTAAAAATACATTCACGTTGGCATCACTTTTGGTGACTTAGCGACCCTTTTGGCGACTTATGTCAAAACTTGAAAAGGTTTTTTTTTCTCACGTTTTAAAGCATTCAGTTGAACTGAAATTTTATATACACGATTGTTTTGGATGACAATACGATAATTTAATGATAATTTATAAAAAATTATTACCACTTAATGTTGTGATTCTATTCTATGCATATACATATTTATATTAATTGTAACTATTTAATAAAATTAGCTAAAATAAAATTTTTCTTTGTTGATCTAAGAAGGAATTGAGACTTAAATTTTTTTTTATATTACTTGTAATTCAACTTGTTCACTTTTCTCTCTCTCTCTCTCATTTGGCCAACTCTTATACTTTATATTGTGACATCATTATTTATTCACGAACCACGGTTTTTAAAAAAATTCCATGCTAATTATACAGGGCTAGTGTCAAAAAGAAAGTTCATCCTCAGTTGAATCTTAGTTTCGAATCCTAATCCAAACAGATTATTATGTGAGTGATGGTGAAGCTCTCTTCTCACTGATTTTAATTATGTTTCAATATTTATAGTCACTTAATCGGGACTGAAAATTACAAGACCAGTGCCAATAGACATAATTCAGCTGCAAAATGCAATGTTGATAAACAGAAAACTAATAATATCCACATTGAGTGCTTACTGAGCTACACGAGGTCTATCGTCGACGGACCTCCTAAGCAGCGCTCAAGTGACGAGGGCAGCACCTGATCCAACACGCCTTTTCCAAACTTCCACACCAATGGAAGACTTTGAACCATGGCAGATTTAACGTGTATCAGCCCCTCAACATGGGGAGAAAGTGTTCAACGGCACCAAGACTCGAATCCGTGATCCGTGATTCGACAAAGCCACCCATGAGTTCGTGGCCATGACCATTAGATACCATAGCTATTTAGCATCCACAAACAGCGTGTGTGGAAGTTAGAAGAAATGATACCTTGACTCGAGGATAGTCTCATTAACTAATTATGTTTTAAAATTCCTATTGTGCCAATTATCTTCTTGTTCAAAATGCAATAATTAATACCAAATACTTAATTATACACTTTTCCTGATAAATTAATGTAATTGAAATATTTATATATTATTAATAAATTATTCTAGTTTTTAACTGTGCGTATTCGAATGTGACTTAAATGCGGATGTGAAATTTAAAATTATGTATTGAATAAATATTTAAAAACAATCAGTATTTTCAGTTCGAATGTGCTAGACCTAGAATACATTCCCATAGATATTAAAGCGGATTAAATATTTTATATGTAATTTAAAAATATTTTAAATATAATCTTTATCCTGGTAAAATGTTATAAAATAGTTATTTTGGAATAATATTCCTTTGAATGTGTCAAATTTGAAAAATCTCAGTTTTAGAAAATAAAAATTAATAAATTGTAAAATTTTAAAATATGCTCTACATATTAAAGTGTTATTCAAAGAGAATGTAGGTTTTAATATTAATGTTGTGTCGAGTCCATTGCATTATACATCAAACACGAAAAAATTCATAAAATTTAACTATAAAGGGTATGAAATTTCCCTAATTCCCGCTTTCTTGCATGCCTTGTTTCTTGTGATTCCCTAAGCTAGAAGAATTTTTAAGAATATTTTAATAACAATTTCTAATTTCTTTTGTCTTATTCTAAAATTGTAAGTTCTCTTGAATTCATTTACATTTATATTAAAGATGAATTCATAACGTGTCTCACTGGGTTTTCAAATAAAAAAACCCCCTTTTACCCTTTTGAATTCAAGATCCCAAAATTATTTGTTTCAAAGGAATTAGAAAAGAACACTTTTACCCATTTCTTTTGCTTTGAATTAATATATAAGCATTAACAAAGCAATGATATATAAAAGATAGAGCTATTCAAAATACTTAAAATACTTTAAATTATAATTCGACACAATTTTTTTCAATCATTTTTGGAACATTTAATTTTTAAATTATTACTAATTTCCTATTTTCAAAGAGTTATGATTTTTCAAGTAATTTCACTAACATGTTTATTACTCTAAATAAAAACTATTATTCTTGTGGTATAATGCAGTGTTTCTCAAACTGTGGGGTGCGCCCCCCAGGGAGGATGATAACCCTACAAGGGGGGCACGAGCATATCGAAAAGTCGAAAACAAAAGATTACTTAACAAATTATATATATTTTTTTCTTTTAGTAAATTAATATTCTGACGTATACATTACACAATACACATTCATTCTAATATACTATATGATATACTATACTTATAAAATTTTGGGATCAAATATATTTGATACTAAGTATCAATACTACGTTAAAACAAGTTTTAAATTCTGGGGATTTTTCATGGTTTTTTCATGTACAAAAAATTTTTAAAACTTACTTTATAATTTGTAAGGCTTACAATTTAAAATTTGTTTTAGTTTTTGCATCAAAAACATTATTAATGCATTCAATACTTTGTTTTGAGGGGGGGGGATGAAAAATTTTGATTGAAAAATTTGGTCACGAATATGAAAGTTTGAAACCTGTATAAAACGTATAAGAGGTGAGTCCAGGAAAACCCAAGAGGGGGGAGTTTTTTAATATCGCCTCATTTAGAATTATGAATCATGGGGGAATGAGGGGGGGGTGAATTTAATGTCGCTCAATTCAGTTTCTAGAAGGCTTTAACCCAGGGAAAATAAACCCTTTGTACCACATACATATGTAAAATTTTATGGGCCCTACATATGCTCGATTTCACGCGGGTCGCATCACCCAGGAATTAAGGGGGGGGAGGAAAAATGTTTTCCCAGCCCAAAGATAGTTTTTAAATTTTAAAAATGGAAAAATTGATCAAATTTTTTTTCCCCTCTTTTTTGTTTTTTTAAAATTTTTTTTTTACTTGTCATTAAACAAATTAGAATCTTTTAAAAAACACCCCTTCACAATTCCATCTTAAAGGCTTCATATGTTCCAATAATATAACTATTTCATGGGTGTTTTTTACTTGTGATATACCCTGAAAAAAATTTTGTTGTGTTAAAATTATTCAAGAAAGCCTATTTATACCTTTGAAAGAATTTTGAAAAATGTATTAAAAATGTTTTCGTTTTTGGTTTTTTTTTAATACAGCTCTTTGTGACAAGTAAAACCAATTACTGATCCATGTTTTTTTTCACTACAAAAAAATCAACCCCCCAATCCCCTTGAACAAAAAATTTTTTCTTCGAATATTTTTTTTGCAAAAAAAAGAAAGCTAAAAAATTAGTTCCCCCAAAAAATTTTCGCTATTCTCCTTTTTGTCTTTATCTTACTACCATTCAAAAGAAAAGATACAATTCGTATCCATACGACACCGACAGCAAAAAGCAAAAATGATATATTTAATTTCTTGACAGAGAATTTCCGACCAAATTTTTAGTGCCATCTCAGAGCAATGGGCCATGACCGGACCACAGGTTGATTATCGCTGATTTAACCCATCAAGAATAGTAATTCCATTGTTTCAAAGCCACTTTAGCTTTCAAAAACACAGAATTTTGTGATAAAAAGGTTAAACTAAACTTTTTAGCGAAATAATTTATTATCTATTGACAATGCTATAGAAACAAAAGCAAAATATATCATCTAAAACTTATGTATCATTTGTCATTGTAATTTTTTTCCAACTATGTAAATGCTTGCATGAATAAGTAATTTTTCTCCTTTTCCTTGAAAGTTTTATGTGCAAAACATGTGGTGCTCATTTTCTGCCATTATCGAAAGTGTTAGGTCATATGGCTGTAAATGTTTTAAAAGTAAGTTTTAAGACCATTGAAATGAAAGTGTTTTCCGGTTTGTATCTTTTAAGTGTACAGGTTATCAATTCTTTGTTCTCTTTTGAGCTTCCATCTCTATTAAATTATTTCTTTGATTGTGAAATATAGTGCAATTCATTTGCGGAGTGTCTCATCTAAAATTTGACAAACTTCGAAGAGAGGTAGCCAGACCTGTGTTCTTCAAACTTTTTCAACTCACAGAACCCTTAGAAATAATTATTAGGTGTTTGGGAGAGAGGAACCTTATATTCTTTCTCCCTCCCCCACTCTTAGAATATATCTTAAAAGAATATTTAAAGCAGATTAACATTGAAATGTGCGTTATGTAAAGACAATTAAAAAAGTACTGTATTTTTTAATAAAAAAATTTAATGTAATCTTTACTTATAATTAATTATAATATTAATCTGGGATCCAAGTGTCTCCTACCTATGCATTATATTTAGTAACTCGGATATGTATGTGTATTTTTTTTACATCTACTGTAGAAGTCTAGGATTATTGAAATAATCTGCAGTTGCATTTCATATTCTGAGTGCGAATCGTTTTTAAATTTTGATTTGATAGATGCTCCCATTGAGAATTATTTTTTAAATATACTGTTCCGAATATCACTAAAATGTTTATGGTTGTGTGAAAAATCCTGTGTGTTTTACAAGAATTTGTGACCAAAAATTTAGGAGTTGTTCTTACATAAATCTTTTTATATGTCAATAAATTGTTTTTCTCCTTCGTAAAAGGTGTTTTTTCCCACAAATGCAAAAAGGTGTATTTTTCCATTAGAAAACTATTTTAGTTGAGCAAAACATTGTTCTAACGAGTATTAAAATTATTCCGTGGAACCCGGAGTAGCAAACAATATATAGAATGTTCATAATCTAGTAGATAGTACATATTCAGAAAACAATTAGTATTCTTTTATCATATCATATATATTTTAAAAATAAAGCTATATTATCTATACAAATAAGTAAAATTGAAGTCCCTGTTTGTAGTTTCAAATTAACAGCTTTTTACTAAATGCGTTTAAAAGTATATATACGGTACTTATATAAAAAATCATAACATACTAATATTATAACATTCATGTTCCGAATATAATTTTTATTGGAATATAAATGTTCTGATTTGGGATCATATTCTTTAAAATTGCATAAAGATAACTATAATAGTTTGAAATTGAAAAATGCAAATCATAAAAAAAAAAAATCTAAATAAATAAATGAAATTATTTTATTATATATATATATACATATATATTCCTTAGGTTACCTTAAGAAAAGAATCGAAAAAAGTTTATGTTTATGTATTTTTTTATTTATGAATTAAATATTACAGTCATAAATTTTTAAAAAAGAAATAAGTTTAAAAGTAAAGAAAAAAAAACTCGTCTTCTTTGAAGCGTTTTTTTAATAAAAAATAAAATCTTAAAAAATGTTTATTTTTTAAATAAATAAAATACAAAAGAAAGGAGCCATATAAAATATTTTTTCAACTAATTTTTTAACTGCTACCAATTTGCGAATGAAAAATGTCAGTTTTTACTTTTAAAATATTTAATAAATGAAAAACTCCCAATTTTATTTTAAAAATTACTAGTACTTGTTCCTCGCGTGCAAAACAAAATTGACATTTTCTCCTTATTTTCTCAGTTTTTTTTTGAAAATATTTAAGCTACAGAGACATTAAATTAACACAGGAAATTTCATCCCAAACCATTAACCATTTCTTTTTTTTAAAGTGTGTTTTAAATTAAAGCCACATTCGGGAACAGAGATAGACAGAAACCCTCTCAACGGTTCTTGATGCAGAATGAATTCCGGAGCAGAGATTCGCAAATTAAGTTTCAAAAGAAGCAAGAAACTACGGTCCTCTTTTCATAGTGCTATCGCTGAAGGGAAAAGATCTTTTAAGAAACTTCGCTCAAGTGAGCTCCTCTTTTCTGTTTCCCAGAGAACTGCTGAAAACTGACACGCTCTAGGCTACGAACAGATGTTTTGAAATTACAAAGATGCGGAGTGCATTCAAATTCTACGTACTATGTCCTTGAGGACATTTTTATCTCGGTGTATAAAATGTTGTACAAGTTATCGAAGGTCTTTTTTTTAGAAAAGAATGTGATACTTTTTTAAAACTGAAATGCAGTAAATCCAATTTAAAATGAAAAAAAAAATCTTGTGTTAACTTGTGTTTCGCCTTGTTACTTTGAATCAAACAACTAGATATTTTAGTGATGAGGTACCAGGTGGCGCTTCATTTTAGCCTCACGATCGTGAATGTTGTTGAAAACGGAAAGTGTTTTGGAATATCTATTCGAGAATTGAGTAATCAAATGTATCAAAGGAAAGGAAAGGGTTTAAGGGATTTAAGATAAATTTTTTACTTGGGAAATAAATGATTTCTTTACGGAGGAATGGATTATATATTAATTTTTTTTCTTTTTCATATAGAAAGAGAGCTGCTTTTAAAGAACGTGTTAGAAATTCATTTCAAGAAGATAATTTTTTCTTTTAAAGCAGTTTTGTTCGGCACTCAGAAAAATACGATTTGTATACAGAAAGACATATAGAACATAGATATAGTCTCTCAATGTTTTAATATACTTTGGTGAAACTTTTTCTTTGGATATGTGAAACATTGAAATGTTTAGAAAAAATAAATTTAAAAAAAAAACATAGTTAAAAATAAAATAATGTGTTTAAAACCAACTTTTAAAACAAATTTCAATAAATATTATAGTCTACGATTGGTAATATTTCAAAACTAGTAACCCAAAGTAATGAACTATCAATACTATTTCTAGGGAAATTCATTTTTGACTGAGATGTATTTTCTGAAGACTAAAATGAAGAACTTTAGATTTTTTTAAGTCAAATTGAATCGTATATTATTGAATCACCCCAGTGCAAGATTTTTTGCACGAAATACCATTTTTTCTTATCATGATTTACTTACATCTTACAACCTAGGGAACCAAATCATTCATCAGAATTTTGAAAAAAATGTTCCTCAAACCGATTTTGAGAGATTTTACCCCGGTGATGTGGTACATTGACATCCCGGAAAATTTCATCATTGTTTAAGAACATGAAGTACATAAATGATTATGAACAATCCCCAAGTAGTCGAACAATAAACATTTCTAGTCAATGATTCGTTTAACTTAACCAGATGACCCAGTCCATGCCACGTACAAACAGACCATCCGGTTAGGGAGCCTACATCAGTTTGTACAGCTCTTTGTTGTTAACTTGAGTTCATGGCCTTGTAGGGTCTACGCTATACTCAAACCTTACCATTAAATGTTACTAACCGGAATCATGACAGAGTAACGTTGATCAAGTCTTCTAGGATCTAATAGACATCACAAGCTCAGACGAGGCGCTATATCCAATGACATGTTGCGAGTAACAGCACTTCATTCGTTTTCTGCTGTTATATACCATCAATACCAAGCTTCCGGCATTGTCTTTATTATTAGCTGAGACGTATGTCCCAAATTGAGATTATTGCTGTTATTTGAGACAGTGTTACTTGCTTGGTAACATTTTCAACTCTTCACAAAGTGTTTCTGTTATCGACACCATCAAATGGATGCTGTGTCACTTTGTCCGTAGATTGAGTTTATACTTTGAAAAACATTTTCGGTATACTCATTTCACTGGAACGAAGGGATTTGATTCTCTTACAATTTCCTTCCTTCCTCAGTGGCTCGACAGCCCAGGGTGGATCTTGGCTTTCTCAATAAACCTTTTTCAGAGAGCCTTTTTCCCCCGCTAGTGTTCTAACCCTTAGTTCTCAAAATAAAGACTTTTCTAGGCATCAACCTTGTAAGATTTGGCCGTTTTTCTTCTTGTGCCAATTGGTTGGGTATTTAAAAAATTTTTTAGTGGTGCAGTCTTTATCCATTCTGACAACGTGGCCTGCTCTTTTTATTCGTTGCAGTTTTAGGAAGTTAACAATGTCAGATTCTATTAAGGACTGATAGAGCTCAAAATTGATCTTTTTTTTCCACGTCCATTTTTTCCGAATTCCCCCAAAAAAAACTTAAAAATTTTTTTTCTAGATACTTAAACATGTTCATTCTCTTTGGGGAAATAATATTTCCATGTTTCCAGATTGCCTGGCTCTCAAAGCTTGTTAATTCTTGTCGTGCAACCATAATCATGACAGAAAACTTTTTACATGAAACTCTTAATGGAAGTCCTGATGGTTCAGTGCTCATTTATACATTTCTAACACGATACTATTGTCATCTGGATATTTTGTTAATGCTATCTCAGGGATTTTCCAACACTTCTTGTGTAATATTCCAAAAACCAGCTTTTCTAATAATTTTTTCCTATCAAAACTGTTAAAATATTTTCAAACTATATTATCTGATTTACCATATAAGTATAACATAATAAGTTTTGCTCAAAAAAGAAAATTGTAGGAATAATGTTTTTCCAAATACATAATATCCAGTAGGTATCTGTGTGAAACTTCAAAACTTTTAAAAATTTGTCGACAAAGCAAAACATTGGGAATCAATAAGTACAAGAAAAAAGTAACGCTTTAGCGCTTTTTTGTATTTCATTTTTACAGCCTGTTTTGTTGGTGAAGTGTTTCATGCATTAATCAGTTCTTTCATTCATTTACAATTTACATTTCTAAGGGACTCTTTAAGACATAATTACTTTAATTTGCTAAGAGAATGGCATTATTCATATTTAAGCGAATTCTTAATATTCATGTAGATTTACGTAGCTAAACCTACAAATATAAATCTTATTTTCAAATTCTGTTTAAAGAAAAACAGAAACAAATA
>BMAV01002473.1:150502-284844 GCA_019973955.1 Trichonephila inaurata madagascariensis | reverse complement strand
ATCGTTTTTTGAGTTTTTTCATGGATAAGCATATTGAGCACTTTGAAGGATTAATTGGCCAAGATTTATTTTTATGAGTATACTGAAACATATAATACAAAAATAGTTAATTCTGTGTGTGTGGGAAAACTGTTTATTTGTTACCAATGACCTTGACAGAGAATCCTCTAATATGACAGTCTTAATGGGAGCTAAAATGAATTGATAACATATCTCCTTTTTTTTGGAGTGGCAAATGTTTTTAGAATCTTAAGGTACTTGTTTAGACCGAGTTCCCGGCACGACCACTATTTTTCAAAATATTTTCTTGAACATGCTGCATTTCCCCTATGAATAACTTAGTGGTTTTAATTGTGATGTTGTACGACTGATTAGGGTTTTTATAAATGTAAATGAGCATTGGGCATCTGTGATCTTTTGAAAGGAAGTGAAGCTGATCAAACAAGGAAACATTTGCTGAAATAATGCATATTAATCATGTTAGCGAAAGTAAATTTGAGAAAAGCAATAAACATGAAACGAAAGGAAAATTTTCAATAGCTCATTAAGAACTTTATTAAAGAAAATATAAAGCTATAACTGTACCGCAAAATGCACTTCACCCTTCAAAAGACACAAGCAGAAAAAGTTCAACGGGATATTTGTCGATCATCAAGGATTTTAAAAAATTAAAAAAACGTGAACAAAATGTGACAGTTTTGGTTTGCAAAAAACTTTCCTGTAATGTTAGCAAAAGTGTCTGATTTGTGTCCTTTATTAAGGTCACGAAATTTGGAACAATTTAGTTCAGTTTTATTGGATATTTTCTCAAATTATGAAATACAAATAGAAAAATCCTTGAAATGGGTAAAGTATTTTTTCTCTTAGTTAAATTATTCACTGAAATTGTGATTTTTATCTTGTATATTGAAAATAATTATAAAAAAGGAATTGGGTGCATCACTCCCGGACCATTAACGTTAGTATCGAGTGCACACCTGATCCGGGCTTTCTCGCTTTAAATATTAAAAAATTACATAATTGTTATTCATTAAATTTATATTCTTTTTATTACTTAACATTTATTCTAAATGCTAATTCTGCGAGGCTTAAAATTACAGTTCATTCAAAACCGTTTATAATATGAGTATTCATTTCAATAAATCATTTTACATTTTTGTATACATTTTCATGCACTTGGTTTTACTCTCCTTACAATTAAGCTATTATATCAAGAATAATATATTATCATTTTTTAAAAAAATAAACTCGTGTTAAGAGTGGGTACTTCAGCCAGTATATAAGAACAAGTTTAATAATTATCAGTGACTTCCATGGGCTTGTCTTGCAGAGAAAAGTTTTTCAAAGGACGGCTAAAAATTAGAAATTGACACTCAGAGTTATATTTTGATATTTAGCTAAGATCTATATTTTGTCTTCAAAGTAGCCATCGCAGAAAATCCGGATTCACAAAGGTATGCTGTTAAAAATGGTAATAGTATACGAAATGCTTTTGTGTTTTCAGTGCAGAAAATTTAGCATCCACCTCTATCCAGAATTCAAAGAGTGATTTATTACAAAATTGCCCTTTAATTTCGTCACTGGATGTGAAATCTATGAAGATCTCTTTTTCGGCAGTTTAAAGCCCTTCTGAAGTATTTTGAAATGGATCCCTAACCCATTCGTAACTTTCTATCAATTTGCCCTCGTCTGTGTACTTGTTGTTGCTTTATTATCGGCGAATGCTCGCTGTGATTTAAAAATATATCTCTATGATTTTGTTTTAATCCTCTGCCGTAAATACTTAATACCGTGAATTATAATTAACGCGTGCATTATGAAATGTACATTCAAGAGGGATTCGGTAGCTAATCGATTCAGCCAAGACTGACTAGAATTGTACGAAGTAGAGCATTTTTTTACATGTTTTGTGCAGACGTCTGTTAGGTTGCCTAGACTCACATGTACGTTCACGAGGATGCCAGATGTAATGGATATGATAAAGAGCAACATAGATTAGGCTATTTTTTAATGACATTTGTACTTTTAGAAATGGATCTTGAAGGAAATAAATCTTTAATTAAATATTATTTCTCAATCTCTGTTTCAATTTAAAAATTAGAGAGAAAAATAAAATAATTAACCTATTACTTAAAAGTAATTTACTTAAAATATATATTACTTAAGAGTAACATATATAAAAAATTTAATACTTATCTTATTAATACTGAATTAACAAGTTTAATAAGTATTAGCGACTTCCATGGGCTTGTCTTGCAGAGCAAAGTTTTTTAGAAATTGACCCTCTGAGTTCTTTTCTATATTTAGCTGATATCTATATTTTGTCTTCTAAGCAGCCACCGTATTTTGCAATATGTTCCAATTTAAAAATCAGAGAAAGGAAAAATAACATAATAATTTTATCCTATTACTTAATTTTTTTTTTTGCTTAAAAGTAACATATACAAAATTTAATACTTATGGTATTAATTTGTACGGTTTATAATTAAGATCGTGTATTGTAGCTTTAGCGTCAAAAAAAAGGGCATTATTATTGTATTCAGTAATTTATTAATGTATAAGGGGGGGCGCGATAAAAATTGTGATTGAAAAGGGGGGCGCCAGTATTGAAAGTTTGAGAAACACTGGTTTAGTCCCTACTCAGATGCACGAGGAGATAAGTTAAGTGAGTTTATTTCTGCCAACAACTTATTTATTATCAATGAGGATTGTGGTCCTACTTTTCGTGCAACTCAGGGAACAAGCGATATTGATATTACAGTTGTTGCTTCGGATCTACTCGAGGACAACTTGAGTTGGTGTCTTTCTGAGAATGAATCCCTTTCTGATCACGTGATGATAGAATTTGAGTTTTGTCTTTCCACTGTCCTGCGAGATACATCAAGTGCTCCTTTTGTAATATTTAATACAAAAAAAGCAAACTGGTGTCGGTTTCGGAAATTTTGTTCATCTCGTATGACCCATATATCTGATACTCTTAACGGTTGCCCTAATAGTTCTTGCCTAAATACAGTTATTGAGGAACTTGGTTTTATTATTTATTAGCCATGCTTGTACTCAATGCCTATTAGGAAAACTAGCAAGCATAATGTCCCTTGGTGGTCTATCGAGATTGGATGTTCGAGGAAGAGGCTTAATGCCTCTAGACGTAGATTTCAGCATTGTAAAAATCCAACTGTTAGAGAATTATATAGAAATATTATCTTGAATATAAAAGGATTATAACCAAATGCTTATTAATGCAAAAATCTGAGTCTTGAAGAAATTTCTTTTGGACCATAGATGCGCAAAATGTGTGGAAGAAGGTTTATACGTATGGCGTTAAAAAAGATTTCATGAAAAAATTGAAATAACTGGTATTAAACTACCCACAGGAGAAACAACCACTTCTTTAGATGAGACAATTAATGCCGTGATTCAGAAATCATTCCCTTCTGATTCAGAGGAAAATGACAATAGCTTTCAGAAAGACTATCGTCATGCCGCGCGTACTGCTTACCATTCCTTTTTTGATCCTTCTTTTTCCTATGATGAAGTTAATACAATGGTTTCTATTCTAAAGCTAAATAAATCACCTGGTCGGATTCTATTTCAAATGAGATTATTAAACAGCTTCATTTAGCATTCCCTTCTTTTATCCATAAGCTTTTTAACTTTTGCCTTGATTTAGGTATTTTTTCCGCGGGTTTGGAAACTTGCCCAGGTGATTCTCATCCCCAAAGTTAATGAATTTAGAGTTCCCCATTTGGATAACCTTAGGTGCATTAGCTTACTTCCGGCTCTTAGTAAATGCTTAGAGAAACTTTTTGTTAACAGGATTTGCTGGTATCTGCGCCGTGGAGACTTTCTCTCTAGTGATCAATACGGTTTCACTCCTCATAAGAGTACTGAAGACGCTCTTTTACGTTTGAATGAGATTGTTAAGAGAGGCAAAAAGAAGCATTTACACTCAATCTTGATTTCTCTTGATATAAAAGGTGCTTTTGACAATGCATGGTGGCCTTGCATTCTGAATCTGCTTAAGAAAGCGGAAATTCCGATAAATATTTTTTCACTTGTTGCTGACTTTTTAAATGACAGAGTGGCCAAAATGCAACTGGGTTCGACTTCTGCAATCCACTGCCTTGAAAGGGGTTGCCCTCAAGGATCAGTGTCTGGGCCTATTTTTTGGAATATCATTATCAATGATCTCCTATTTAAACTTAATAGTCTTGCCTGCTGTGAGATCATAGCTTTTGCTGATGACATTTTAGTTTGTTCCCAAGGTAGAGATCTTTCTGCGACTTTCCTACACGCACAGGAAGCTTTGAACCTCGCTTCTGACTGGTCAAAAGGTTTTAAATTGGATTTTAACCCTGATAAAACCAGAATCATGGCTATTAAAAAGCGAAACGTTTGCTATGATGCATTTCATCTATATCTCGATGGAACTCCCTTGACTATGGTAAAGCAAATGAAGTATCTTGGGGTTCTTCTCGATACTAAATTTTCTTGGAAGCAGCACTTAAGTTACATATCTGAGAAATGTGACAAATTACAGCGTGGATTAAATCGGATTGCTCGCAACACGTTCGGTATAAATTTCAATGTACATTCGCTCATTTATAAGCAAGGAATCGAACCTTTCATTTTGTATGGTTCTAGAGTTTGGGGCGAGGCACTTAAAAGGAAGATGAATTCTAAATATCTGCGACGAATACAAAGAAGGATACTTTTGCGGGTCATATGTGGTTATCGCACAATAAGTTACGACTCAGTTTATGCTATTTCTGGCTTCCCTCCAATCGACATTGCTATTCTTCATAATATTGCTTTTAGGGAAAATCTCTCTGCTTCTTCCATCGCTAATTAGGATTGTATTCTGTCTCATTTTTCTCCTCATCCTTCAAGAGGAATGCCATCAATATTATCCAATTTAGTGACAAGAGCACAGATGATTTCCCTGTTATTTGCTATACTGACGGCAGTAAAATTGATGCAAGAGTTGATTTCGCATTTGTTGTGTTCAGAATGGTGTTGAATCGAAATTTCAATTTAGAATTCGTGATGAATCACAGTTTTGTAGCTGAACTTTTATGCTTAAACTTCGCCGTTAAATGGATCACTGAACAAAATAGTGTCATCTCAGAATATCTCATCTGTACTGACTCTCTTTCCTCCTTGGATTCTCTTAAATGTATTTCTTCATCTAATAACATAATTGTCGAGATCCAAAAGCAACTTAAAAGCCTAAAAGATAAAAACATCTCAATAGATTTTGCATTTGTTCGGACACACGGGCGTTCTTGGGAATGAGCGAGCCGATTGGCTTGCAAAGGCTGCAACCAAGCGCAAAAAATTGACATTGACGTTAATATTCCTAAATCGTTTTAAAAGAGGATCACGAAAGAAAGAATCGCGTGAAGTCTTGGAACCAAGAATATCTCATTTCTAACAAAGGAAGCAAAACAAAGAAATTTTTTCCAACCATTAATAAAAGACTGTCATGCCATTATTTTTACACTGACTACAAAATAACCCAATTTCTCACTGGTCATGGTAATTTCAAAAGCTACTTGCACAAATTTAATTTATTTCCGACATCTTCCTGTGATTGTAATATTGGAGGCGAGGAAAATGTAAAACATGTGCTCCTTCTGTGTTCCAAGTTTGCCAGAGAAAGAAAAATCCTAAGACTGGCTTTCAAGGGACTTAATATAAATTGGCCTCCGAATTTTCAACAACTTCTTTCTACTAGAAATGCTTTTAAATACTTCTGTGATTTTGTTGTAAATATTTTTATTTCTTCTTAACCTCAATATTTTTTTTTAATTTTTTGCTTCACCTGGATGTGTGTTTATTACTTACTTCTGTAAGCCCCGTGTGATACTTTGTGGTGCACGGGGATTTTATAATTGTTTTCAATAAAAAAAATAAAAAAACACCCATCCAGTAATATTTTCAAAAATTTTGCACAAGATCATCTGACCTTCATTCTTATGCTAAACTAATTTGTATTTCCTAGGACAGTGCTTCCCAACTTTTTTAAAGCCGCTGACTGGTCAACGTTTCGTAATTTTACCGTGGCCCGCTGAAGAGAAGGGAAAGGGGGCGTGGAATGTTTAGATTATTTTTATTTAATAATTTTAATTTAATTGTATTTAATCATGCCTTCGGAATAAAAAAAAGTTAAATTAGAAAAGAGAATATAAAGTGATTTAACATGGAATATAAAGTGATATCCATAAAAAAATCCCACAAACCCCAAAGAAAAATACACCACAACAAATAAAATGGAAATAAGTTAATATTCCTTGTGCGGGTGGCACTGTTTGATCCACGTATCTTACAGTAAACAAAGAAGTGTCAAGAGAAATAATAAGTAAACATATTTGTGCAAATGGATTCACGGTAAATGCAATAATGAAGAGTAATTTTATCAGAAATTCCTTGCATGGTAAATGTTATTCATTTCTCCAAAAACTAGTGATGTTACGTAGCTTATCTAGTTCAAATGAAATTTCATGAAAGTTAAATGCAGAACTTTGTCGCAGCTTGATGCTTGATGAGTAAATATAGCTTAAAAATAGAGGATATTTCAATACAGATTTCCATTTCAATGAGGGGAAAATGTTTTATTAGGAGTTATAAAAATTAATAAATCTTGATGTTGTTGGGATAAAAGCCACCTGCCTGACGAAGTCAAACCGAGGCCCGTGAAATTCATCGCGGCTAAGGGCTAGAATTTTTATGCCAGTCGTTATCCTTAGCTTTGAGCACCATGCAGGTGGTAGTGCGACTTTTCTCGGTTCCACCCCAATTTAGAGGGAGAAACCCCTGGGGGTGGCCAGGGGCCTCCCACTTCTCTTCCCCTTCCACCAACCACACGAGAGGATTTGTGGCTCAACGACTTTTTAGAATACCCCTCATGTCGCACAAAGGCACTATACATTTACATATCCATATACAGCATATTTGAGGGAGCTTGCAAAGGCAATTGTAAATTCCATTTCCCCTACGAGAACTATTCAAGGCCTGAAAGCAAGTTTGACTGAAAAGTGAAACCAAATGTTAACAGTTGGATAATTATAACAGTTAAACTGTCGCTTAATTGTTGTAAAAATTATATAAATATAAGGTGTGGCCTACTCCCTATTACGTAACTCATTTTTTCCTTCTTGTAATCTCTCTTTTAGATATCCTCAGCTTGTCGTACAGTCATTCATGTGCTACAAGTGCAGGAAGATATATTTTTTGTACCTTAATAATTTATGAACACACACACATATCCCTAAATCCTTTAAATTTTATTCATTTTTTCTGGAAACAATTTTCTCGAAGCAAAATAATCGTAATTTTGATCACTATTATCATTAGTAACTGGCATTCAAAATGTATTCCTAATAATATCAAATAATGTAAAAATTGTCCTATAACCAACACTCACTTAAAAAAATCCTTTTGGATGCAAGTTTTTCAATTCTTTTGTGATTAAACCAAGAAAGTCATTTTTATTAATTATTTCTCCTACAATTAGTAGTAATATAAGTATACAGTATGAGAGGTATTTGATTAGTACATTGCAATATCAATAACATTTTCCCTTACTTATTTTTAAAGCAATATTATCTCTCTCTCTCTCTCTTTAGTTTTGAGTGTTCAGTTATACGAAATCTTAATTTTCCCAATTTTAGGACTTAACTTTCCCAACTTAGGTCAAGTGACGAGAACAACACCAGAGCTTAAATGTCACTCTCCAAGCTTCCTTACCACGTCAGTTTCAGTACAAGGCTTTAAGAAATTTAACGTTCATCAGCCTTTCTTCACAATTCGTCTTAACTCTTTCATGCGCTGAATCTTTGACAAAAATAATGCACCAGGGGGGAAATAATTACGAATACTTTAGGTAGACCTCCCAAAATTATAATAATTGGACAAAAGCTGTGGTACATATTAATAATATTAAACACTTTTTCAAATTATAGGCGCCCAAAGTTTTGAAAAATAGGTTGTACATATTTTGTACCACCACGCTTCAAGCAGCATGAGAGTTCTGAAAACAGGATATATCCTGCCTAAGCACAAAGGTAGCTTTAGCTAATTATTTTATAGTTGGAAAATAAGCAAATACATTTCTTCATCTTATACTGTTATTCATTTTAGATATAAAAGAACAAGCTTAATTTTAGTTTAGTCCTAATTTACCTTAAATATTCTCTTCTATACATTATTTTACTTTATCTAGTTCTTATTTAGTCAACACATATATAACAAGTGTATTAGTTGTATTTATTTTTTCCTGTGAACACACCAGCAAAATAGCTCATTTAGGACATTTGTATAATTTTGAATATGTACTATTATATTTTAGAAATATTATTTTATTTTTAAAAACTGTAACTTACAACAAATCTATCTGGCACAATAAGCATTTCTATTATTTCGAGTGAAAAAAAAAAGCGGAATGTATCTTGTATTTGTAAAAAAGATGGCCTTCAATAACGTAGTGGTACATTTTTGTGTGTGTTGTGTGTTGTGTGTGTGTGTGTGTGTGTGTGTGTGTGTGTGTGTGTGTGTGTGTGAACTCTCATATTTTCCTATTAGCAATGCACAAGTGAGGTACTATATATTGTAATATTGTCTTATTTAGTTACATAATATACGTACTTACCAGATTTGTATCAAATATCACAAGGATCACTTTCATTTAAATTTAAAAATACACAACACAGTTACTTCCAAAAAATACCACTTAACAGACTCACAGCTGATCAATGAATGAACTATTGCATAAACCCATTGCCCACAATTGGCTTCTGACATCTGCTGGAAATTTGAGTAACTGCTAGGAGTTTATCTCTATAGTGGTTCAGAGAATGTACCATCTAGCATCAATTTCTGAGGCATTCAAACAAGTGGTGCGTTTTATGTACCACCACACAATAAACAAATAAGAATCGGTGGTACAACATGTGTATCACCAAGCGTGAAAGGGTTAAATGGGACTTGGGTTCAAATCAGGACTCGACAAAAATAACACCAGCCACGAGTTTGTGACCATGCACTTATAAAAAATTTCATGTAAGCAGAAACATGTAATATAATTACGACATACGTAATATAATTACGAGATATTAATACATGTAAAAGCAGAATACAATTTTATTTATTTTAACTCAAAATGTTTTCAAAATATTTTACTGAGAAAAACACAGAACAGTTCGATTAGATATATTCGTATAAACTCCGATGCTGTCAAGAAATGATAATTTTCAGAGTAAATGATATTTTATTTCACCAGTGTGCCACATGTGTCACTTTATGACATCAATTTAGAAATAGCATTTAGTGATTACCAGATCCCTCACTATCTGTGGCAAGTTTAAATTAGAAATTGTTTTCAATGAAAAGAAACCATATGTTGCTAGGGAAATACGTACCATTTGACTTGTTCTAATCACGCTAGTATAATGGCAAAAATATTTTTCGTCTAGACTTATAAATGGAAAATTCGTGCAAAGAAAAAGATTCAACTATCCATAAAAATCAATATTTGGTTTTGAGAGTGACTATGAACTTTGCAGAGATTTTTGAAAATTTCTATGGTGCGATATTCAATGGTGCTCAGAATTAAAAAATTTGCACCTTTTGTGGAATTTCATGAAAAGAACTGAATGAAAATTAAAAATACTTCTTTCGATACAAAGATGAAAATCTTGTACGTTAAATACTTAAGTATATATGTATGGCGGTGGGGGAAAGCGAAGCGAGTAGAGAAATAGGATTTAAATGCGCGCGTGCCAAAATCTGTATTTCGTTCGCTAGCCCATTTTGCAAAATTTTTTGGTGTTTTTTGTACCAATCGGCTAAAATGAAATTTAGACAGAAAAATGAATAACCGCCAGCGTTTAGTGGTGGCAAATAAGGGGTAGGGTAGACGCATATTAGTCTCAAATCCAGATTTGTAGAGAATTCAATTTAACGCGAAGTGTCCTGTTCAAGATATGAAAATAATTTCAAGATACCGCGGATCCGTCAAAAAAAGCCAGAGTATAGTCATCTAAGAATCGCGACGGCCAGAGAAAACGTAAATTTCTAAAATGTAGGGAGGCGTAACAGGGATAACAGAGGCAATTTGACAACTGTTTAGATCTCTTGTGAGTTGTATGTGGCCTCAGGAACCCAAGTTTCAAGGGTGACTGCTACGAGAACACTTCATGACAGAGTGCTGTTGGCAAGAAAAACTGTTGTTTGAAACTCGCTTAGTGCGTCGACTAGAAGAGTATGTATAAAATTGCTCACAGAAAAATATAGAGAGTTGAAGCAAGATCAATGGGTGACCGATTTATTCTCGGGCAAATCTCAGCTTAGTCTAACCAGTGATTCTTGTCATACTTTCATAAGGAAATAATCAGGTACCCTTTATCTGCCCTCCACAATATCAGAAGAAATCTATCATTGGGTAGCGAAAGCTTGATATGTGGTCTGGGCAGGCATCACGTTAGATGACTACACACACTTCCATGTCTAATTGTGACTGTTGTGAGATACAGATACGAGGTTTTTAAGCATTGTTTTTTTGCCTTTTTAGAGGGAAGTTAGCCCTTATTTCATTTTAATGGATGACAACTCAAGGTCACATAGAGAGCTCATTTGGTCGATGAATTTCTGGAAAGTGAGGAAATTCGTCGGGTGGATTGGCCAGCCATATCTTCAGACCTCAACCCCATAGGCAAGCCTGCGATGCTTTGGGGAGATTAATTGCAACTCACAATCTCCCTACGTGAGCAATCCAAGGCTTTAAAACAGCTTTTTTAAAAGAGTTGAGAACCAATTGCCACAGGAACTCATAAACTTCCTTTGTTCCAATATAAAATCAAGGTGCGTGGTCGATATATTTGTACAAAAGGACCATAACCCCCCATCAACTCTGCCGTTTCATATTTTCAGACTCTGATAAGTGTTACGCACGATCATGCATGTGTATTATAAGTGTTAAGTATTTTTTTTGTATTGTATTGTATCCCCCCTGTGTACAAATCAAATTTCTATAAAACCTGTCCTGTAGTTCTAGAGGTAATCGACCAAACCTGAAAATCCTCTTTATTTTGAACAGTGAAGTTGTGAACGGAGCCGGAAGTTTAGACAAATAATTCTACTGTATTCATATTAAGTTACTGCTCAACTTTTATGGAATATTCAATATTTGTGAAAAATAATATATTTGAGACTTGTTATTCTTATTTTTTTAAGTTTATAGGATAGATATATACCGCAAAAATAATTCTTTAAAAAGACAAATTGAAACAATAAATGTTTAAGAGTATTTTAAAGCAACTAAACAACACTCAAATGGTCCCCTGTGTATTTATTTTATAATAATAAAAATCCCACGCATTATTATTCCCCTATGATAATGATAAATAAATATTTTACATAAGTTTGGAGTTTTTCTATTATTATAGAAGAATATTACTATCCCCAAAGCTCCTGTTAATTTAAAGACACGAATTAATTCACTTTAAAATTTATTTTTATTTTCATACTTCGCAAAAAAAAAAAAAAATTCCTTTTCCTTTTTAAGTATTTTCTTACAGAGGTATATCAAAGCTACTGTTTCCTTGTGGCAATAATCATGTATATTAATGTATATCCTCTGTTTCCCATCTAGTTATTGTCCATTAGTATCTAATGGGGAGAAGCTTTTTATACAGGGGGGGATAAAAAAATGCATACACATTTTGATGAAGAAAAACGTTTTTATCATCATAAGTATTGCAGTAAATAAAAATTACACTGTTTCAATAAGTGCTATAATAAGTGTTCATACTGTAATCCACCTACTTCCAAACATTTTTGAGCTCGATGCCGCACGATATTGGTGACATCCCTCGAGCAGCTACAGGATGGGTGACTAGCCGTTTTAATTTCATAGCACAATTTTTCTAGTGTGCACGGTTTCTTGCTGTACATCACATTCTTGAGGTAACTTCGGAAACAAAATTTGCATCATTTTCAACTTGCGTGTGGTACCATTCCCCAAACTGAGTTCTTCTGTCTGGGACGTCCTCGTTCAGTGTGTGTAATAATTGTGTTATGTTAACTTTCCATTTTGCTCTTTGCAAAAGTAGGACCTACACTAGCATTATTCGCGCCTGTTTCCGGCAGCGATGTTTGAATGTCGATTCTTGTGGTGACCATGTGAATGAATCTAAAAACTCCAACAGAAGACGATTCGCTTGTTGATGTATGTGGCTAGCCTGATTCTCCCTTATGCATATTCTTTATTGTTTCATCAGTTTCAAACTTATCGTGAAGGCTGATAATGCTTAAACGTGTTGGTGGTTCCGTTCCATATTTTGCCCCGAATGTCTTTGTACTTTACTGATATTCTCAAATTTCATATACCATTTCAAAGGGGTTTTCGCTACTGGAAAGTCAGTCTTATTTGTGAGAAGGTCTGATTTTCCTACTAAAACATTAGCGCCATCTGTCGCATAACTATTGTTTAACACGTCAAAACACTAATGTCAACTATTAATACCAACTGTATAACTTAATCCTTTAAGAAATGCGATCTAAAGCTTGTGGGATTAATATATTACCAATTTTAAAATGTGAATACATTTTTTGATCATCTGTGTATATAGAATGGTGTGCAAAAAGGAAAGAAAAAAACGCATTTTCATGGATTTTTCAAAAACTGCCAAATTGTGATAAAAATGATAAACATAACAAAGAAATATATACTTTTCTGAATTATTCAGTCAAATTCATTACATACTTTTACTCTACACTAATCATTGATTGATTGAATATTAACATCGCACTGTTCAGCTACACGAGGGCTTTTGGCTACGGATCACGTAATTTTGAACCATGGTCAAGTGACGTGGACGACACCTGAGCTGGCACCCCCTCTCCTAACTACCACACCAACGGGAGGACGTTTCATCTCTCGACAGATTTAACGTGCACCGCTGCCCTACACGGCGGGTCTTTAATGGTACTGGGCTCGAACTCGTGACAAGGCAAGCCACGATCCGATACCTATACCACTCGGCTACCGCGGCCACCTACACTAATCAAGAATGATAAGATAGTACTCTTCAAACACTAATCAGTGCGATTTTATTTTTTTCTCGTGTTTCTGAAGACTTATAATTTTTGAAGCTTTTGCGAAAAAGGGCACCAAGACGACGTCTGGATGGTAGATCATAATGAATAGCAGTTGGGGACTTGGAGGCCGTATAATCCCAAGTTAAGTTAGCAAAATTGTTAAATGTATCCCGAAATATCGTTTCCAGATTTAGGTATGTGTTCCAAAAGATCGGGGCAATGTCGGGAACATCAGTTATATGGTGCTCTAGAACAACCCCACGCCAAGATGCCAGCTGTTTCGCTTAATTGCAAGTCTCAGTGGGGGGTGACAGCTACTCAACTCGCAAATAAGTTATCCGCTACTTCCGGTACTTCATTTTAGTGGCATACTCATCACCGAAGTCTTATTGAGGCAAGACTTTATGCCCTGAGATCAATGACCTGCACGTCAGGCCACAAGGCCAGACATGGTGCAAACAACATCATTGGACACGAAAGCGGTGGACCTGTCTTCACTTCTCTGCTGAGTTGAAATTAATATGAATACTAATTATCGATATGTCACATATGGAAAGAATCAGTACTTCCTTTCTAACATTATGGAAATGTACCATCATGGAAGTGGTACCATCGTTGCTCTTTCAAGAAGGTACATAAGAAATCACACGAGCCAGTATTCTACTATGTTTATTTTGCACTTTTAAAGATGAATTATATTTTAAGTTAAAGTTAATTATTTGAAGTCAAGAACTAAATTAAAAGCATTTTAACATAATTGATACACAAGTTTTAGTATTTTGTCTGATAACAACTTCAATCCATGTAATTTTATTGTATATTATAAAAACAGTAAACCATCTCTAGGTTAGTTAGTATTTTACTTGCGTTACCTAAATATTGACTGCATTTTATCCTCTATAAATTCTGTGACAATACAACTTTCCCCATGAATAAATTTTCAAGAATTTGAATATATAAAGGTTTCTATAGATTAGCATTGTTGTAAAATTATTTTCGTCACGGAAATGCACTCTGAAATCAGATAGAAGAAGAAACAGAAGCATTTGAATATTTCTTTGTTAATATTCTTAAAATAATATAATTATTTCTATCAAAATCTTCTTTCTCATATTTCAAAAAAATTGGAATTCATTATTCTCATGTTAATTTGGCTAAATTTTTTTTCCAAAATCTTGAGATACGCTTAGAATTAGAAATCTTGGATAAAATAACGCTGAACTCTTTGATGCTTAATATAAAAGGAACGAATAAAAAAATACTTGCGCTCTTTCTTTTCATTCAGTTTTTTCTTGTAAAAAGATAATTTTCTTAATTTATACATAGGATTGTGAAATTAGAGGGCAAACGAGAATCATATTGAAATGTATCAAAAAGATGAAATTTAATTATCGTTTAATTAATACTAACCCACGTGTGTTCTATGAATATCCCAAAACTGTTATTATAATGTTGAACAATTTTAAAATATATTAAAGAATTTAAGAAAAAAAAGATCTTGCTAATGTACAGAGTACTAACAAGAAGTTTAAATTATACATTTAATTTGTAAGCCACTGAATATTGAATGTCAATTAAATGTCTATCTTCTATTAGATTTCTTGTGTCTTCCAAGTTGACTTCATTTTCAACATATGAACTCTTGAAGATTTTATGAGAAAATTTAAAAAATAAGTAATTAAGTTAATTAAAGAAAAAATGAATATTCATGGAAATTTACTCTGATTTCCATGGATCTATCAAAACACTGATCTTCACATTTTAAAGAGAAAATTATGCATATTCATTGAGTAGCGCTTCTATCACGATAAATGCATTCACATGTTATCGAAAAATCAATGCGATTCTAATTTATTTACGTATTATGTTTGTGCCTTGCGCTGAGATTGTGCTTTTGTCATCCTGTAGAACTAATGATCCAGAAATCTAAGAGTTCCACGGAATGAGAGCTTTAGAAAATCTATTAGTTTCAATGAAAATGTCTATCGCTTTAGTTACCTTTTTGTTTTATTTATTTATTTTTAGTGACGACTTATTGCAATTCGGGTTAGAGCTCTTATAATATTCTTCTATAAATCATAGTTTTATTTTTTACATTTGCATCCTCAAGAATATCCAGACACAATTTAATAATCTTATTATACGAAACATGCTCTGAAAATAAGTTCCACCATTTTTTTGAAGTGAAGCTAGAAAGAATTACTCCATTACTTTATGCCTTTGATAAAGAAAAAAACTCCACATTTATAATTTCGTCAAAAATACTCTTGGAAAAAATTTAATGTACTTTCTCTTTTGACTTAAAAAATATATTGCGAATATATACTACTTACGCTTTGAGTAGTTGGTTACAATTTTGACGCAGCATCCTTCGCATTGCTTCGACAAAGGATGCTCACTAAGCGGCGCTGAGTAATTGAAGGGATCGTGACAACGAGGATCAGACCAGGTATCGCATTCATAGCACCAGTACGACTTCCCGGCTGAAAAAAAAACATTTGTTTTATGTTCTTAAGATCAAATTTTGTTTTATACACTAATTGATTTTTTTACAACTGCTACGATTATGTTTTCTCTCTATAGACAATGTTATAACGAATTAGGATAGATTTATAAACTCAACCATTTCCAATCATGTCTTTTTCTCACATTAGATTCATATAATCAGTCACACATACCTAGCATCCTTCCTTAATATTAAAGATTCTTTAGAAAATTGCATTATCGGAAGCTATTCCTAAATATAATTTATACACACATGTATAATAATAGCCATTATATTAGGACCTCTAAAATATGATGAAATATCTTGAAAAGATGAAAGTTGGACTTTTTGAAGTTATACTTCTTTGGGGGTGTTAGAGAAATAGGATGAGGGTAAATTTTTACGATCCGTGCGCACAACGTCACGGATGCGAAAGTGCTTTGTCTAGAGATATACAGAAAGGGACAGATCATTCCCACCTCCGAAATCTCAGAAAAAAATTTCTCTTCACTTCCCAGAAGAAGAGGACACCTGGGTTTGAAGCCGAGACCTCTCGATCTGTGTCAAATGCCTTACCACTGAGCTATACACCCACGTCAGCGAACCTTTGCTTTGCGTTTCGTAGGAACGAATACGAAAATGCTTTGTCTGAAATATACAGAACGGGACAGATTATTCCCGCCTTCGAAATCCTCAAAAAAAATTTCTCTTCACTTCCCTGAAGAACAGGTAACATGGGTTTGAACCGGGGACCTCACGATCTGAAGTCGAATGCTCTACCACTGAGCTATACCCCGTGTCAGGTGACTTTTGCCTTGCGTTCCGTAGGAACGGTTAAAACTTTGATTAAAAAATGCTGAACGGGAAATCATTCCCCCTTTGAATTTCTCAAAAAAATATTTCTCCTCACTTCCCTGAAGAAGGGGGCACCCGGGTTTGAACCGGGGACCTCTCGATCTGCAGTCGAATGCTCTACCACTGAGGTACACACCCCGTGTCTGCGAACCTTTGAATTGCGCTGATTTGTGACGTCATTACTTATAGGGAAAGATCGTCCTTCGCCTACGGAGCTTTCCTGATGCATTTGTTTGAACACTTTTTGTTATTAAACTAAACATATTTACGTGAATTTAAAAAAATTAATAAATTAATCTTTAAATTTTTTTTCGGGACATAAAAAAAAAAGCCAATTTTGTTTTAAATCGTTTTTATTGCTGAACGTAGTCCCCAAAAATACGATAGGCAAAAAATCGGACCAAACAGTGTCCTCATGGGGAATAATAGCACTTTTGAGATGCCTGTGGAATAGTTCTATCATTCCATTACTTTGTGGATGTTAAGAAGGTGAATGGATTCTATGGCTACCCATCATGTTTGTAAGCTCTCTCATTAGAGAAGACTCAAAATTTTTTCCTTGATAAGTTGTAATTGTAACAGGTGTGCCGAAACGGGAAATCCAACCATTTAAAAGTGCACGAGCAGTGGTTTCTGCCAACATGTCTTCGGTAGGAATAATTTCAGGCCATCTGGTATACCTGTCTATGATGGTAAGACAATATTTATATCCTTTGGATGGTGGATATGGTCCAATATAGTCAATATGAATTTGGGCAAATTGAGCATCGGGTAGAGCAAATGTGCTAAGTGGAGCTTTGATATGTTTGAATACTTTTGCTCGCTGACATTTTCACAAGCTCGAACTTTTATTTTGATGTCTTTTTCATTCCTGGCCAAAGAAACGCTTAGAAATTAAATTAGTTGTAGCGGATATTCCAGGATGGGATAGAAAATGCAGATTTTGAAATACCACTTGTCTGAGATTTTTTAGGGACGAAAGGTCGAGGGGTTTCAAGTGATGAAGGAGAAAGGTTCGATCTGGGTACCTTCCGTTCCGAACGCGAGTACTTAACCAATCACGCCAAAACGATCGTCTTCACGTGATGTTGGTACTACTTCATATAGATATCACACCGCCGCATACTCCCCTGCCAGTGTTTCGGCGAATAGGCGAACAAACGATACCATATTCGTGGCGAGAATGTAAGCAATTGCGTCACTTGGTAGGTTGCGTCATTCGTGCGAGACGGTTTTGAGAATTGCGTCATTTGTGTGAGATGACTTTGAGAATTAACGGCTTATTTGCGTCAATGTTTGACGGCTTGGTTGCTGTTGCGGTGGATAGATAGCACCACGACTGCAGCGCGTGAAGGGTGCGGTTCCTTTGCACGGCTAGGGTCACCAATTTTTGGTGTGTTGTGTTGAGTGGCCAAGTAAAATTGCAGTGATTTTACAAAAATAAACTTTATTTCCCAACATAACAAATAATTAAGTTCGAGTATATATATTCCCTTCGTCAGAGAGGAATTCTGGGAAGACAGAAGAAATGCCAGAAGACATTTCTTCTGACCAATGAAATTCAATAGTATGTTTTAAAAGCCAATAAGACGTAAGGATCAAGAATCCGTTACTATGAGTAAGAATGATCTGTAATTATGTGAGTAAGGATGATCCGATATTAAGAATGAGGATCATCCAGTATTACGAAAGTACACTACAGATCCCTTTCTATCTGCTCTTCCCCAGTTATTATTATAATTTCATGCTCATAGGGCTATTCCTTCCATAGTTTTTAATTGGCTTAAACTTTTTTAATTTGTTTAAATTCACAATATCTTGGCTCTTGTTCGAGTCTCGGACTTGAGATTTGAACCAAGTGTTCTACTCGTCGAGACCCATCCAGTCATTTGCTTCATTCCCATTGTGTAGGCATGAGGAGTGCTTAAGCACTATAATATCATGCTCCTATGTTAATCCTATGGGGACTGGAAAACGTTCACCCCCTAAGGATCTGAGCTTGGAACTTCATTTTTTTGGAGGTCCACCATATTTCCGTTTTAGGCGAGCTGTACGTGGAATTGGCCCCCTCCCCTACAGGGCTTCCCCAGGGCTTCCCCATGAAAAAGCTCGAATCCTATGCCACCTTGGTAGACCACACCGGCTGGATTCGATTGTTCTTCCTATGAGCATCCTAATATATTTTTCAGGACCATAGCCCCTTTCTTCACCCATGTTTAACATTTTAAAATTATTTTTGTTATAATTTTTTAAATCCCGCATAGCTCCGAGGATTTTTGAGATTCGTTAATGAAACTCGGACCATAGGTTATCCTCATTGAGATGTTTCATCTGTTATAATTCGTGTGTAGATAGTGGGCTTATGAAAGAGGCGTTATCACTAAAACTAGAGAGAGAGAATCCCCATGTTATTCCTATGGGGTTCGATCTTTTGATGACGTAACGATATTACAGAGATAGAAGGATGAAACTTTGGGATCACCTACTACTATGTGTATCGTTGGGATGTACGTGACAATTTACGTCACAGTTATTCCCCTCGGGGGAGCTAGTTCCCGAGCTAGCGCTTCACCATTTGCTACTACAGACTCCGCACCGGTTCTACTGGATTACTCTTGTGTTTGCTTACAACCAGTCCCAGGTTCGAGCTGCTGGGTGCCCTGCTTCTATTTTATTTAATTGTTTTAAATGTTTTAATTACTTTAAAATGACCATAACTCGGGGGCTGTTCTGGTGGATGACTTAATTTTCTCAGGAACAAATTCTTCCTGCCGAGACATACAATATGAGGTCTTAGGTATCCCATTCGGTTCACTTCATCTCCAGATACAGTCTGATACCCCATGTTATTGATCATAATGTCCCTGTGCGGGGGTGTTTAAATTTTTTAACCCATTATCTCCAGGTTGGTTGGTCCGATTGACTGAAGGTTTATCGTTCAACTCTGCTCGTGACTCCCTTTTCGTCCTTGGCCCAGCTTGCCCGCTAAAAGTTTTTGAAAGATTTTAATCTTGTTACGCAAAACATACTCGTACATAAGTCCCAACACCTTTTTAATATTTAATTTTGAATCTGTTAACATCAGCCAAAAATTCTTTTCCCCTTTCCCGGTTTGTCATTAAATTTTTTAAATTTACAGCAGATGAAATGGACAAAAATATCTTAACTTAATAAACTAGCAATCGGGATTATCTCAGGTTTAGTTGGTCCGATTGACTGAAGGTTAGTATCGTTCAACTCTGCTCGTGACTGCCTTTCGTCCTTGGCCCAGCTTGCCCTGCTAAAGATTTTTAGAAAGATTTTAATCTTGTTACGCCGAAGAAGCATAACTTCTTACGTGCGTACATAAGTACACACACACCTTTTTTTTTACATATTTAACTTTTTGAATCTGTTAACATTAGCCAAAAATTCTATTCATACCAGGTTGTCATTCAATTTTAATTATCAGCGGATGAAATGGACAAAAATATCTTAACACAAACTAACAAGATTTCTATAATAGTGTTTTATTTTATTTGTAAAAATCCCATTTAATAAAGATAAAAAATGGTATATCTTAAGATTAAAAATATTAATATTAAATTCCCCAAGATTTGCAAAATTTTTATTTTCATCAAATTTTATATTTATTGTAATAGAATTATTTAGAAATAAAGCAAAAAGCTGTATCTTTATTAGAATCCTAATAATCTCTCTGTAATTTTCTTCTTAAATATAATAATGCCAGTTAATACAATAAGAAGGTAAAGAGAAATGTAAAAACTCTTCGTATTTTTTGAAGAATATTTATTTACAAAAGTAAAGGAGCTAACCATGAAGGAGTTCTCCGTAAAGGAAAAAAAATGTTTTACTTCTGTATAATGTGATACTAAAAATGCGCAAAACGAAGGAATCTCAGCAAACAGAAAAAATAGGAACGAACAATAAATGAATTTTTCCTTAAGAGGGTACTTATAACACGGAGAGAGAATCACGTCAGCTCAACAAGTTGTAAGACCGTCGATGGTGATATAAGAAGCAACGCTTCTAAGTACTAAGTCAGTGATAGTACACATGACGTCCTGAGAGATTGCTGTGAACTATTTTCCACACTTCTAAACAAGGAGGTGGCTGAGTAAAAACGCGATATGTAATCTCATCCCAGACGTGTTCAAAGTAGAAAAGATCAAGGAAGATAGGTGGGCACAGCGCAGAGAGCATTTATACATCTTTCAGAACACATTGATCAATAGGTGAAGTATGTATTTAGAGGTTATCCTGCTGGCAAATGACACGGGGGATCTCACCAAAGAAAACGGAACTCTCGCATTTTGCACTACATATTCATATATCACTGCGGCTTCTCAGTTTACTGAATATTAACCAGAGGTTATCTGCTATTGTACGCGATGACATTCGAAAGCATGATGCCCCGATTTCAAGAGGAGAGCCGGATTGGACCTATCACAATTGTACACAGCATCATTAGACAAACAGACTAAGGACTCGTTTGAGAACATAACCTTGTACCATGTAGTCATCACATTGCTTTAGCCTGGCACTACAGCAAACGGAGTCATTCTTGTTGTGCGTTCAAATATATATATATATATTGATGGCCATTATTCTATGACCACTTTAATATGAATCTCGAACCATCTTTCTCTGTCAACCATGCTAACACCTGGAAGTTCTTAATATATAGTCAGAGGTGTCTGAAACTAGACGTCATCAATCAAACCTGCAATTCCCCACACATTGCGAGAAGGTATAGTGGCTGCAAGAATTTGACTTTTCCGATAGACTCATAAATGCTCAATTAAATTTGTGATCAGTGAATTTGGAGCCAAGACGAGATGAAATTAATCAAAGTGCTAGTCGAACTAGTCTCTGACGATTTGTTTCTCACGACATAGGGTAGTCTGAGTAGTAGTAATATCCAATTTATAAAAAGGCATCACCCGAGAAGGAACACTATTATAAAACATTGCACTGGTATACAATAATAACCAAACAGTACACATACGTCAGAAACTGTTTTATTGAGAGGATGGGTTCCAATATATACCCAATATATTTTTAACGGTAGATACGTTCCTTAGAAAACCGCTCAAAACAATTCGTGTAAAAAAATGGCATGCTACATTTGGTAAGTTTGGGGTATGTTTCACAAATTTGAAAAACCGTGTTAAATGAAAAAATTCTAAATATTTTCCCTAAAAAGCGTACAAAAAATATATATATACTGAAATCCATGTTACATATTTATAAAACAAAAGCAATAATTTAAATTTTTAAAAAAGTTAAAATTATTGTACAGTGAAAATTCAGTCTATAAGTACATAAATTCGATCAAATCGTCCTCATCCAAAGGACTTTCTAGCATCAATTCTTCGATGTCAGCCATTTGCATGTTAAACTCTCGCCACTGTAGCGTCACCTCATTATACAGTAATTTTCTACCCCTCTTTTCATTTTTGACTCTAGGGAAAACGGAATCCCCACATGAGCTATTTTCTTCTTCAAAAGGGACTATAGATTCTACTCTCACGCCCTGGTGAGAAACAGATGCGACATCGGCTCATATACGAACTTTTTTTACACCTCTTTTTCTTCTTTGACACCCAGAGATGAATAGATTCACCAGGTGGCATTTCTTCACAACGATCTGTAGAAAGGACACACCTGTTTTGATGGCTGTCCATTATTTTGTTCCCTCTCACATGTGACCGTCATATACTTATGTGGAAATGAGTGTCAGCATTTTTGAGGGAAGAAATGCCAAGCAGTGTATTCTCAGTGTCGAAGTTACAGTTGATTTAGAGACCCTCTATATGGTCTCCGAGGCAAGGATACGATGGAGGTTCTCAATCCAGACATTCTTTTGCCCCTGAAGAACCAATGGCAACTTAAACCAAGACAGTGTGTACCGGGATCAGACCCTTGCTCCTTTCAATCAGAAATTGTAGGGGCGAGAGAGAGGCCTGCTCATGGGGCCAGACTCTCTTCTGTCCGTACAATTCTACACCCCTACGATTGGAAGGTGACCAGGGACTTTCTTTTGCGATACCTACGATAATCTCGGGGGCTACGGGAGGTCCAGCAATAGTAAACCTGCGAGATATGGCAACGTCGTGGGAAGACCAGCGAGTTCGACAAGAGGAGCAAACGCTGCGCGGGGCAGCTGGACCAGAGATCGGGAAAATCAGCAAACTGTGATCTGGACCTAATATTTTGCTCAGAGAAAGGCTGCGGGCAGCGAAGAATTGATACCTTCGTTTTCGAAAAATAGGAAGCTCATACAGAGTTGGGAGCTACCTACTTGAGAGAAACTCCACTTCAGGTGAATCGTGAGAGAAAGAGAACACACACACATTACTATATCCAGTTGAAGACCCCCGAGACAGGTATGTGCTGAAACAAGTAGCTGATAGCTAAAGGTATAAAATATTATACTGATAGATACCGTATAATAAGGGTATCAATTTCTACTAAAGTTTATAAATAAAATAATATTTCACCAAAGTTGTGTGATCCCTCTTGTTATCAAACAATCAAGTAAATTTGTGGTTCACGATACTACACCACTATGCGCAGTTGATAGAGTTATTATTTCAGAAAAAACATTTAATTTTGTACTACGAAACTTTCACTTCTGACGCGGGTGGCAAACGTTTTTTCAACAAGTAATTAGGATCGATTGGTTCAAGTTCTTAATAACAATGCAGTATGCGTAATACAATTTATAATCATAAACTTCTTCCATGCATCCACAACGGTCAAATTTCTATCTTTCTCATCATTATAAACTATACTTAAGATTTCACCATCGAATTTTAAAAAAAACTTTAAATTGAGCAAATAACTTTTTTTAGAACTTTATTAAAATTATTTATTGCATACTCTACGAACTGAACACTTTAACACAAAATATAATTGTATTGAAGAACTATTTGAAGCACAGTAAAATAAAGAAAAAAGGGGTCATAAAATTCGAGTATTTCCCGTAACTCCTGAAGACAAAGTAAACAAGCCATGAAGTAGACCAAATCACTCTTCACCTGCATGGACATAAGCATATCGTCTTCTGATAGACTGTCAAATTCGAATTTTAAAAAAATTGGAAATTAGAGATAGAATTGAAAATTTGTGAAAAATTTATACTGCTGAACCGTGTTATTTCAAAATCGTTTAAAAAGACCATTTAAAAAAGGAGTCGGATGTACACAAAACATCACTCGCGCCATAATACCCCACCATTGCATTTTACCCATGGTTTTTACTTGAAATCTACGTATTTGTACTCGCCTGGTTTACATGATTAACCCGAACGTTAATTGTTGGTCCAGGTGACCTCTTAAAATGACATTAAAATTAACCTAAAGAATCTTCAAAATAATCCTTACTTGCCTCTCATAATTGCAGTCATAACCAATAATATTCAATTAAAAAATGCGATATATCATTTTAGAGAAACACATTTAACATAATCATCACAGAACTATTTATCGATTTATAACAGCGCTATAAAGTTGTCATGGTAGACAACTAAAGGGTTTTTGTAATAAATATGATAAAAGCAAGCGACCAGAATAAAAAGATGACCACGACCAGAATTAGGTAAATATTTTATCAATGTTTTGAACACCATAACTTTCGTTTTCGCTGCTCATCAGAACAGAATTCGATTCAACATTGAAAACAGTTCTACCTGTATCAAACAGCCGAAATGCATATCCATTCACAAATGGCGAAAGGCATTTATACTATGCCTACCACCAAACTTTAATGTAAGGTTGTAGTACAGTGAGTAGGTGGAATCAAATTTGAAATAATATAACTTCTCAGAATTGGAATTTCACCTGTTTTGATCACCATTCGTACGAAATAGAATGCTCTTAAGGCTTCAGGTATTCATTCACTGCTCTCAAAAATCTAGGCATGTAGAATCAAAAGATATTTATACATGATTTTTTTATGAATGCGTAACTTTTTATTCGTGCTTCTTTTTAGTTTTGTGAATGGGTAGCTTAGAATATAAATAAATATGTGCTATAGAAAAACTGAATACAACAGTGCCTACTCATATAAAGATTAGTTCTTCAACATTTTATTTCCTTTAAATAGCTAGAAATTTTTTAAAAAATTAGATTCATATGTGTTTCTGATATTCAAAAAAAGACTATTTCCTTCGAAGTTAAAATTTGTGTCTAGTTGTATTTATATAACTTTTTATGTTTTCAAAATATTTCATAAAGTAAGAAAAGTAATTTAGCAGTGGGAAATCTTAAGTTGTGAAAATATAAATAATTCACATTTTAATCTCCTGTGCTGGATTTTAATCAGATTTTTTTTAAATTCATTCGAGTTCAAAATATAAATTAAAACAGAAAAAATTATTACATCCAAATATAATTTGACAATAATAGTTTGTAAGCCATTTTTGATTTTTTTTTAATATATAAAAGTTTGAGCTGTAAAGAAAAGTAGTCATCAATAAAAAAGTGAAAGTAGAAACTAAAAAAAGTGACAAATAAATGTTGTTATTTTACTTGATACTTCTTGTAATATATTATATTATTTCATTTTTTAAAAAAATTCGTCATCTTGTTCGTAATATAACAGCTTATTTCTTTTTAGGAGAACAGATTATTATATGCCTTTATAACTGATTAATTTGCTAATGCACTGCTTGGCATTGTAATTACTGTCTATTTTAAACATCACAACTTTCAATTTCTCGTTAATGATCTTTCGTGCTTTCTAAGATTAAAAGTATAGATAAAAATTCCAATTTAAAGTTTCAGGAAATATTCTAACGTAATAGTTTAAAATGTGTAAGATTTTAACACGTAAATTCTTTATTCTAAGAAATACTTAGATATTTTTATATAACAATTGGTGGGTTTTCTTGATTAAAATAAAGGATAAAATTATTTTTTTCTTAAGAAAGTGTCTAGAACTTTTCTAAACACAAACATGTATCAAAAGTTTTTGTCAGACATTGGCTTGTTAAATTTATACATTATTGATATTATTTTTAAAAAAAATAAGTTCAATAATAATTAATGTATTTAATAACGTTAGGAATTCTAAAATAACGTAAAAATAGTTCAAAGTTAATTATAAATTTATGTTAAATCCAATATTTAAGCTCATTATTGTGCAAATTACGTAAATGACACCTAAATTAAAGAATAAAGGAAAAATTAATGATTGGAGAACTACAGAATACCATTCATCATATTTATAAGCTGATATATTTAAAAACTAAATATTATAAGATGATATATAGCAAAAAGTATTATAATGAAATCATGAATCACATTACAAAATAAAAAGTTGAATATTTACTATAGAAATTATCAAAATTCTGGAATAAATATGAAGATTTTATGTGTGTATACTACTTTATATCAAACAATAGGTAGAGATTGTAATATATTAATTTATGATTATTTAAAAATAGAAATGTATTACATATTTCAATTTGCATGTTTTAAATTTAATACGTGGACGTGATTTCTTTTCAAATTAAGCTAAATGTTTTAATGTTTAAATGTTAAATGCTTATATGTGTCAACTATCAAATATTTATTATAATAGGATATTTTATTAAACAACACTTTATAAATGATTTCGTTTAATTACATTCGCTTAATATATAGTAATACGCAAATAAAAGTTAAGTTCTGCTGATAAAAAATTGCTATTAATTCATTTATTATGATTATATACTTACTTCACCCCAGAAACCCCAATATAATGTTTTTAGGTATATGTTTAATATATTAGTAATATATTTCTATGATTTTACCAATGAAAATCTCCTTAGTTCTTTTCCTTTAAAAAAGTAAACTATTTTGAGATGATATTCTGATATTGATAAACATGTGATTGGCAAACTAAAAGTTTTTAATAAAAAACTTACATCCAAAGGTCTTATAACTCTTAATAATTCAAATTAGTCGTTTTTTTTTTGTTTTAAATTATAGTCTGTCTTTTTAATGCCCAGTAGCTGAAGGGTAGTGTATCGAGCTTTTTCGCCCCATGTCCGGGGTTCAAATCCCGTGCATGCCAAGGTCAGGACTCGACCTTTCATCCTTCAAGTGGGTCAATAAATGAGTACCAAGCTTGCTTGGGGTACTGAACACTGGGGGTTTCACGTCAGACTGACCACTTGACCGAATCATAGGTTCATGCAACCCAGTGCCTAAAGTCGCGTAAACTGAGAAAGGCACAGTAGATCTTGGTCTTCATGGGCTGTTACACCACTGAGTTCAGTTCAGTTCTGTCTTCTTAAGTGCCAAATAATAAATCTTATTAGAATAAAAACGTATAAAAAATTTATATCTAAAAGTTTTATAACTCTTAATAATTAAAATTAGTCGTACTTTGTTTTAAAGTATGTGCTGTCTTTTTAAGTGCCACACAATAAATTTTATAAGAATAAATACTTATGAATTCTTGTTTGATGTGCTTACTGAGAGAAATGTATTTTAAAATGCATAACGAATTGCTTAATTTGATTAAAGTAGGCACCCATGACCTGAGAGAAATAACGTAATAAATTTATTTCTTTGAAGTTTACAGCATTCATATTTATTTATCAACTAGCAAATTTTATTCATTTTGGTAAAAAAATTCAATTATTATAGATTTGTTTCATAAAACTTTGATATTTCAATAAATAACCAAGAAAGAAGCTTTTTTTTTTTATTAAAGTATTTACATCTGTGATTTTATTACTGAAATAATTTATAAGACATGTAAAAATTCACAAATGGATTATTTCATTACTCTCAGATTTGTACACATTCTAATTTCTAATTGTACACCAAAATTTTCAAGCACATTTTTAGAGAAATAATAGCAACGAGTAAAATGGAAAACGTTACTTACTCAAACACTCTTCTTCTGCTAAAGACTTCGGCAACAGGAACCGCTACTGCAAAAAATAAAACAAGAAAATTAAACCAAGTTGAAATGATACACAAAAGAATTAAGAAAAAATCTACATAATCAATACACAAAACTGATATGTTTAAAACGTCCGTCCATTATTGAACGAACATAATTTCTTAATATCAATTTAAAATTACCAAATAACAATAACAAAAATATCATTTCGAAAATATAAATCTATAATTAAATTTTTGGAAACAAGTATATTGACAGTTTTGTTCAAATTCTCATATATGGGTGCAAAAATTCATAAAACAATACTTAAATTTTTTTATGAATTGCCCCATATACAAGGGCTCACATTATTAATGCAAAAAAATGAAACAATGAAAGAAATCAATAATGGTGTTTTTTCTTAGTTGAATAATTAATCAGTTTTAATATGCAGTTAGGGATAATTCGAATATGAAAATTAATTACCAACAACTAAGCATAAAATGTTACACAGTTCTGTTTAAAATGGGTTTTCTAAGATTTTAACTACAGATCTTCCGCATTACCCAATTTTGTCGAAAGTTTATTGATTTGGCGAAGAAATAATTAAATTTAATTCAAATGCTGCATCACACTAAATGACGTTTAACACATGCCTTACTATGCTTCATTAATGAAAGTAATTACATTTCCCTTTTGTAATGGATTTAAATTAAAACCTTTAAATGATTTTTACGTTTTTAAGTGTAATTGCTAAATGGAATTCAATCAGATCTTAAACTTTGATTATAATTATTTAATTTTGTTTGTAGAACGAAAGGATCAGATTGAAATAAATACATAATATGGGCTCTTTCAAACCAAGACACATTTTTTATCACTTAGATTGAATACATGCAACACAATGAAATAATAAATTGAAATAATCTTTTTATTCACAAGACTTTAAACTGTAAGTTTAATTCCAAATTAATTACAGATTTTACAATCGTGTAGCTAATTCTTACCTTAAAAGATCATATTAAGTTTCAGACAATTGTAGTAGAAATAAGTGAAAATAATAATGCGCACAAGAAATATATTTGTACATTGATAAATAAATATACTTTTTTGTTAAACGCTCTGTAATAAACATGAGACGGTAATATATGGGAGCCATATTTTATAAGAAACAGAGATATTTATAAGAAACAAAGATATATATATATATATATATATATATATATGAAACAAATCTGATGAGATTTTTATAATAAACAAAGAATGCATGCTGTGCATTAATCGAAATAGATGATATTGTGTTCTAACTTTAACTAATTCGTTTCTCAATGTGTTTCAAAAGTTACTTGTAAAGATCTGGGAATTTTAAGCAGCAAATATAACACAACAACGTAAAAGGTAAATGAGTATAAGATAATGTTAAACATTCATTTTTCAAACTATTACTTGTTTTTCACTACCTTTAAATAGGGATTACAATACCAGGATACCGAATACCGGTATTTTGAGCCATTTGTACAATTTTGTAATACTGGTATTAACAAGTTTAAGTACCATTTTTTTGGTATTTACAATAAATTGTTTAATTTGTCTCCACTATGTATTAAGGGATTGCCAACATAAAAAATTCATACGTTTTTGTTTTTACGTCTCCCTTACGGGCGAAATTAGACTGTGAGTATAGAGTTGTATCATACAATGAAGAACAATAATTAGAATTACCTATAACTAAAAAAATTTCAAGAAACCAAAATACAATACAGAAATCAGCTATATCCAAAACCATTGGACAAGAAATCGATTTATTTGAAGATGAGGGATTACGAGGTAAATATTTGGAAGAAGTATATCGTGCATTGCTAACAGTACCACCAACTAGTGTAGACTCCGAAAGAACGTTTTCTACAGCTGATAATTTTTGCACAAAATTGCGTTCCAGGTTTAATGACTGTTCTATTGATGCATTATGTTTTTTAAGACCACATTTCAAAAATTTGTATGTACCACAGACTGAATAGTAATATTTACACTTTTCTGTGATTCAAATAAATAAGATGTTCCTTTACTTTTTTGTGATTCTTTATATACTGTTATTATTTATAAGTTGCAAATATTTTTGTGATATTTACACTCTCTAATAAAACTGGCAAATATAAAACACCTGGGGGTTTTGTTTCTTTTTCTAAAATTTCTACTACCAGGATTAAAACCGGTATACCGGTATTAAGATCTCAAAAATACCGAATGGTCCGATATTGCAATTCTTACCTTTAAATTTATACAGTTACTACATACAGTACCAACTATAATAATTTCTACAGAAAAACTTTTTCCATCTTCAAAATAATAAGAAATTTCTTAAAATAAAACCAAATATATGACGTTTTTGTATTATTTTAGGGTCTGATTTAATTAGAAAATAAAAATGTCCCATGTGAGATAAAAATATTTAGTAATATAAAATTCTTGTGATGGGTTTCAAAATGTATCCTCCTTTACGGTATTTCTCAATAATTGATCGACATTTAAAATTAAGAAATCGAAAAAAACTATAATCGATGCATATGTTTTAACCCTTTCTAATGCTGCTGTTAGTATACTCACAACGAAATTCAAATTTTTTTTAATGTCCAGGATAAATTTTAATGCTTTTTTAATAAACTTTAAATTTTAAATTTTAAAAATTTTCTCTCACTCGCTTTTTTTTAATAAAAGCTATTTTAATTTTTTTTTCTGTACACGAAAAAAAAAATTAATTAGGCTTTTTCTATACTTAATCATGCAACATATATAATGTTACAAATTCAATTATTTTGTAAAAGAAACCGTATGTTTTATGCAATATATTATTTATAGAGTTGTTTCTAAAATTGTATTATTATGCAATAAAGGAAATCCATACATGGAGCTTTTTTGCTAATTCTCTTTTATCAATAAGTTATTTTTTTTAAAAAAATTTTAAGCCACATAACAAGAAATAACATGTTTATATTATTTTTAGTGAAACTGTATATATCCCGGTTTAATTCAGCTACTCATAAGGATATTGAAAATACAAAAGACAAAAATAAAAATAAATAAATAATAATATAATAAAAATAATTCTTTCATTTATTTATTTGTTTATTCTTTTCATTTTTTAAATACAAGAACAAATTTTTGTCAAGTAAATGAAAAGTATTATAATTCAGCACAAAAGCACCTTGTTAAGGTCATTAACAATTATTACAACTATAGAAAAATTAAACATTAATATACAAACAAATCAACTTTATCAATTTGTTTTAATAGAAAAAAACGTTTTATTGTTCAGTCATCAGATTGACTTTCAAAAATTAAACATTTTAATCGTTACTTTATAATAAATACACACAATGCTTTATTTTTTATATAATTTTCAATCAGATTTTTAAGCAATATGCATGAAGTAATTCTGAAATACTGATAAAAATATCAGTTAATTCTAGACTTTATTTCATTGAAACATTACAAGATTTAGCCAATGAAAATGGAAAGTTTGTATGTGCCCATACTTATTAGTGTTATAATAATATATAACCTTTATTAGTTTGAAAATAAGTTACCGCAATGTATTTTCTATTTAAAGTGTGTGCTTATACGCAAATGCTATCTAATAACTCTATATTTGAGGCAAATAGGACAAATTTCAGGCAAATGGGATTAAACTTGTCTTGAATGCATATTAAAACGTAAATGTCACAAAAATTTACAACATAAAAAAGTCTTGACGATATTTTAATTATTTCTGCTCCTTCTGCAAAACCCATATTTAACTTTTGTATCGACCCCTCTCCACGGCGAATCTTCAATGGTACCAGGATTCGAACCCACGGCAATCCATTCACGAGTTTCCATCCATGACCCCACTAGGCTATCACGGCCCCATCATCTCCGAACTGAGGTATCATTCATATTTAAATGTCAAAGTAATCATTCAACTTTACAGCATTCACAAGTTCTTTTTTGTCTTTCATACATGAGGTTACGTATTATCAAATTAAAGAAGAAAAAAAGAAATTAATATCATAGTTATCCCCTATAGCTGGAATTTGTCTTATTTTATACACCATTCGGATACATATTAATTTCTTTAAAAAAATCGAGAAAACTTATACCACAGAAATATATCGAGTTGAATTTCAATTTATTCCCCTTCCCCAAATTTCAAATGCATTAATACAATAGTGCAATTAGAAAAAGAATGTTTTTAAAACATCCTAGAAATACTAATTTTTTTGTGATTATAATACATTTTAATTTTAAGCAATATATTATCATTTTCAGCTTAAAGATTATTTTGTTAAATAATCTATTTCAATCTGTAATTTAATCATTCTCTTCTTCTATTTTTCTACATAATATTTAACAATTTAAAAGAAAATATTTGTGAAATATATAGCATTATGTTATTACAGCAACTAACATTAAGCAACAAATTCATTAAGAAGGAAAATTTTTTTTATCATATCCTAAACAATTCCTTAATATTGACAGAAAAGCGACAATTATTTCCTCAGACAAGATTCAACTTTTTTTTTCCAATGAACAACATTCTGCTGACATCTCACATATCCATTATTTGCGACATTTAATTTCGCATGTTTCAAACCCATTCTGCATTCGATGAAATTTATTGGATCTGCAGTGACAATTTTCCCGCCTTTGCTGTGAAGTAGTTCTCTTTTTTTCTTTCTGTGTTCTTGATGCATTTCTCTGTCTTCATGGCATTCCATCACTTCACTTCCGAAGCCAAACGGAATTAAATGAAAGTAAAACCTCGGCCTAGTAAACGGCCCTCTCCGAAACGTTATTCTGCTTTTGACTTTGATAAATTGCAACGTATGTTCTGGCAACGGTAGGAAAGAAGATGAAAAGATCGTCTTCAGATAAACCGTTGCAGTTTGGAATTTTAAAAGGCGCGTGTCAGAGATGGTTATCGCCTTCGCATCGTTCTTTTGGACAGAAGGATTTGACTTTTACTGATGGGTTTTCTGACAGTAAATAGGAGCATTTCATAGTTTGGCGGTTGCGTTTGATCTCAGTTTGGATTCATGCGGATGTCCAGTAGCAAAATTCGAACACGTTATTTTGATCTGTGAATCTTTCTTGTCATATAGGTTTAGTTACTTTTTGATCTCTACAAAAAATATTTGATAAAATGAAACACTACTTTGAAAATAGAGATGAACAGTTATTAATTTTTTCCTTATAAATAATATATGATTTATATATATATATATAAACAAAGAAATGACATGAACACACACACACACACAATAAGAGAGAAACATATCTTTAAATTCTTAAGGTTATTATATATAAATATAAGTATATCTTAAATGTAAAGCAAAAGAATTTTTTTCTGAAAGATTTTCTATAAATGTTTCAGTGTGAAACTTTCTAATAAGTCTTTACTTTAACACTTTTTGCTATTTTTTCCCTTCATTTAATTATTTTAATATCTGAGTGAAGATTCTGTGTGTGTGTGGTTTGAAGGCGCAAGACCAATTCTAGTTATACATACTGCGCAAAAATTTGTAAAATGTCCGAAATTAACATAATTAAAGTAACTTTTCAAAAATTTATTTTGAGATTCTATTGGATGAAACAATTATACACACACTTTTAAAATAAAGTTGATGTAGTATTTCGTATTAATAACATTTAAATAATTTACAGAAACGTTTAAATTTATGTTTAAAAGAATCACAGTTTGATTGGAAGTTTTCTATAAGATACTTTGATGGGGAAACAATACTTATGTATAATTTGCGTCCAAATCGAAACATTCCTCCTTTTTTTTAGTCAGTTCCGATATTTCTCATGTGCTTTTTTTTATATTAAAGAATATTTCATTTATTAATGTAAAACAATTAAATGCGAATTTATACAATATGCTTAAAAATGAATTTATTAAGTATATTATTTCGTATTTAAGATGTCTGTGGACAAATATTTAGAGCAGTTTTATTTGACGTGTGGTCCAAGACGGTATGAACGACGTCAAACTAGAAAAAAAATTTCAAATTTTAGGACTTAACTTAATAACAATAATTTTTCAAATACATATTTAACTCTTTTCCACTAATATATAATGAATTATTTTAATTCAAAAATTCTTTAATGGTGAATGGCTTTATGAAATAATTTGTGAACTAATTTACATTAACAACTTTATTTTTTCAGTATCTGTGTGTGTAACGCATTTATCAGTTTCCAATTTTATAACAGAGACTTATAGAAAAATCAAACATTTCTTTTATATATTAATTGCTAGAGAATTAAAACCTATACTCAAATTTTGGGGTTTTTAAATTTCAGAGTATCAAGCAAATCACAATTTAGAACCACAAACCTCAAAAACTCAATTTTAAAATATGAAAGTACGATATTAACAGATATTGTATGCCCTACTAAATATGTTTGTGATTAGTTCTTATTTATCCATTATATTTTGGGGTTGGTTCAGTTTATAAAATGAAATCTTTCATTTTAGCAAAATGTTTGGTTAGTTTTTTGTGAAAATATTATGAAGAAAATGAAATTTTCCCATCTTAATAATTTGTAACATTTTAATAGTGGTGGTTAAAATATAAAATGTGTTTCCAAATGTTGGCAATATTCTTTGCTAGTTAAATATTACATTCATCAGATGAAAAAAGGCTGAAGCAACGTTGCACACAGCTCTGTTACTTTAAAATCTGATATTGATTTTCATTTTATAAATGATTTAGTATTTCACATTCTGTAAAAAATCTATAAATAAAGGTCCTAATCATTAATGGAAGAAATTGATATGGTAGATAAAGCTCCTAAAACCTCACTTATAACGAAACACATTCCGCAACGTGAAAAACAATGTATCAAAAAGGAATAATCTGAATAAGAAACAAATTGCGTATCTATGCACTTTATGGTAGATTATGCCTTAAGTTATCTTTTGATAGCCAATAATCGACAAATTGGAGCATCTAGATGGCGCATAAAATAGAAAACATTCCAGGGTTAGGGCTTAACTTCCATTAGAATAAGGTTCTATAATCCTAAGTAAACTGTACCAATAAAATTAACAGATGTAATCGTGAACAATATAAACAGATGTTCTATTTGAAAAAGGAAACACATTTGAGCTAAAGAAAGCAGAGTAGTCGAATCGCAAGATAGTAAAGATGCTACACTTTGACAATATTGGCAGGAACGAATAAACCACAACATGGAGAAGGTAGCAGTCGATTGAAAAATGTTAGATTGCTTGATCAAAGTGATCATCCGATCGGCTTTCACAACCCCTGATACGCCCTTGCGAACTGTCCGACGTATAACTGGGACACTGATTATTGCAAAGATCACTGATCGGCAACTCAGCAAACGCGCGGGAGCTAAGATCATGAAGGCCGTTGCACTGGCTGCTCTCACTGGTGCACATTGCTAGACGTGTTTGAGGTAAATTGCTTATAATGATCAGTTCTACTTCGAATTGAACGCCTAGTAACATCGAAGACATCTGTGGGGACATACAAGACAACAGAGGGATACTCATTCTGACTTGACTGTCATTCGCCACATTACCTGACAATCCGAAGTTATGGTCTATGGCAGTGTTTCTCAAACTGTGGGGCGCGCCCCCGGGGGCGCGATAACCCTTCAAGGGGGCGCGAGCATATCGAAAATAAAAGGTTAAAAAAAATTAATTTACTGGAATGAAAAAAATACTTTCTGATATAATAAAAAATACAGATTTACATTGATATGATTTATATATATATCATCTGGTGAAAAAAGGTCATCAAAAATAAAAGATTCTACTTTGAACGCTCATTAGCTATCTTTGATCCTATAACTAAATAAAAAAATATTTTGTTTGCTTTACTGTAATCCTACGATAAGAGATTTTTTTATTACGTTTCTTTTAATCTAAAATATTACTTTTGCTGGCTTTCAAACTTACTGATATGGTTACCTGCATCCCTTTTTTTTAGGGAAGTTGTAAATTATATAATTCTGTTGCGTTTTTTTTCACAATGTGAAAGAGTTTTATGATACATGTATAAGCATATTGAGCACTTTCAAGGATTAATTGACCCAGATTTAATTTAAGAGTATACTGAAACATATAATACAAAAATCGTTAATTCTGGGAAAACTGTTTATTTGTTACCAATAACCTTGACAGAGAATCCTCTAATATGACAGTCTTAATGGTAGCTAAAATGAATTGATAACATATCTTCTTTTTTGGGAGTGGCAAACGTTTTTTTAGAATCTTAAGGTACTTGTTTAGACCAAGTTCCCGGCACGACCACTATTTTTCAAAAATATTTTCTTGAACATGCTGCATTTTTCCCTATGAATAACTTAGTGGTTTTAATTGTGATGTTGTGTACGACTGATTATGGTTTATAAATGTAAATGAGCAGAATATAAAAAAAGAATTGGGCATCTGTGATCTCTCTGAAAGGAAATTGAAGCTGATCAAACAAGGGAAACATTTGGTGACATAATGCATATTAATCGTGTTAGCGAAAGTAAATTTGTGAAAAGCAATAAACATGAAACGAAAGGAAAATTTTCAATAGCTACATTAAGAAACTTATCAAGAAAATATGAAGCCATAAGTGTACAGCAAAATGCACTTCACCCTGTCAAAAAGACACAAGCAAGAAAAAGTCCAACAGGATATTTTCGATCATCAAAAGGACATTAAAATTACAATAACGTGAACAAAATGTGACAGTTTTGCTTGCAAATAACTTACCTGTAATTTTAGCAAAAGTGTCTGTGATTTGTGTCCTTATTAAGGTCACACATTTGGAACAATTTAGTTCAGTTTTATTGGATATTTTCTCAAATTATGAAAGACAAATAGAAAAATCCTTGAAATAGGTAAGTATATTTTCTCTTAGTTAAATTATTCACTGAAATTGTGATTTTTATCTTGTATATTAAAAATAATTATAAAAAAGAATTGGGGTGCTTCACTCCCGCGACCATTAACGTTGGTATTGAGTGCACACCTGTTCCCGGGCTTTCTCGCTTTAAATATTAAAAAAATAACACAATTGCTATTCATTAGAGTTTTATATTCTTTTTTATTACTTAACATTTATTCTAAATGCTAATTCTGCGAGGCTTAAAATTACAGTTCATTCAAAACCGTTTATAATATGAGTATTCATTTCAATAAATCATTTTACATTTTTGTATACATTTTCATGCACTTGGTTTTACTCTCTTTACAATTAAGCTATTATATCAAGAATAATATATTATCATTTTTTAAAAAAATAAACTCGTGTTATATATATATATATATATATAAGAGTGGGTACTTCAGCCAGTATAAGAACAAGTTTAGTAATTATCAGTGACTTCCATGGGCTTGTCTTGCAGAGCAAAGTTTTCAAACGAAGGCTAAAAATTAGAAATTGACACTCAGAGTTATTTTTTGATATTTAGCTCAGATCTATATTTTATCTTCAAAGTAGCCATCGCAGAAAATCCGGATTCCCAAAGGTATGATGTTAAAAATGGTAATAGTATACGAAATGCTTTTGTTTTCAGTGCAGAAAATTCAGCATCCACCTCTATCCAGAATTCAAAGAGTGATTTATTACAAAATTGCCCTTTAATTTCGTCATTGGATGTGAACTCTATGAAGATCTCTTTTTCGGCAGTTGAGAGCCCTTCTGAAGTATTTTGAAATGGATCCCTAACCCATTCGTAACTTGCTATCAATTTGCCCTCGTCTGTGTACTTGATGATGCTTTATTATCGTCGAATGCTCGCTGTGATTTAAAAATATATCTATGATTTTGTTTTAATCCACTGCCGTAAATACTTAATACCGTGAATTACAATTAACGCGTGAATTATCAAATGTACATTCAAGAGAGATTCGGTAGCTAAACGATTCAGCCAAGATTGACTGGAATTGTACGAGGTACAACATTTTTACATGTTTTGTGCAGACGTCTGTTAGGTTGCCTAGACTCATATGAACGTTCGCGAGAATGCCAGATGTAATGGATATGATAAAGAGCAACATAGATTAGGCTATTTTTAATGACATTGTACTTTTAGAAATGGATCTTGAAGGAAATAGATCCTAATTAAATATTATTTCTCAATCTGTTTCAATTTAAAAATTAGAGAAAGAAAAATAACATAATTATAACCTATTACTTAAAAGTAATTTACTTAAAATATATATTACTTAAGAGTAACATATATAAAAAATTTAATACTTATCTTATTAATACTGAATTAAGAACAAGTTTAATAAGTATTAGCGACTTCCATGGGCTTGTCTTGCAGAGCAAAGTTTTTTAGAAATTGACCCTCTGAATTCTTTTCTATATTTAGCTGATATCTATATTTTGTCTTCTAAGCAGCCACCGCATTTTGCAATATGTTCCAATTTAAAAATCACAGAGAAAGGAAAAATAACATAATAATTATCCTATTACTTAATTTTTTTGCTTAAAAGTAACATATACAAAATTTAATACTTATGTTATTAATTTGTACGGTTTATAATTAAGATCGTGTATTATAGCTTTAGCGTCAAAGTGCATTATTATTGCATTCAGTAATTTATTAATGTATAAGGGGGGCGCGATAAAAATTGTGATTGAAAAGGGGGCGCCAGTATTGAAAGTTTGAGAAGCACTGGTCTATGGTATTATTTCATTTTATAACTGGCTTTCTTTAGTTGTCCTCCGTGACATTAACAGCACAACTACGAATCTCTATATCCCGTAATGTTTCCTTCCTTTTTACTTACCCTTGAACTTGCATTTCAACAGGATAATGAACCTCAGTTGCCCCACGGGACTCCTTTTCATTGTTTGTCATTGTGCTTCTCCAATACTTACATGGCCGGCGTGAATGCCAGACCTCGCCCCAACAAATCATGTTTGTGTTCTGATGAGCAAGCTTCTCCAACCTTCGTTCGACGCGTCAATCTAACTCGTCAATTAGAACGTGTATAATAAACAATCTCATCAGATAAATCCGCCAAATTTGTGAGTAAATACTTATCCACATTATGGCTCGTATCATGGCTAGAGATAAGTCAATGTATTTTTTTCTTAATGAATTGAAGCACATTAGTTACAAGTATTGTTCCCCTCACACATGACTTTATAAAATGAAAATAGATAAGTTTTTGTTGATTTCGAAATAATCTTAAAAGTATCACGAATAAAAAATTATGTAGCCTTGGTGGAAATTCAAAATTGTGGTATAAATTTGGAAAAAATAAGGCTATTATATACTATTAAATAGAAGGATACTGAAAAAATTCCAAAATTAAAATTTTATTTTAGTAAATTTTTAAAAATGCAATCAAGTAAACAGCTTTTAAGTTATAAAGAAAAATAATGAAAACTTGATACATAGCTTAAGATTTGATCATTAAAAAAAGTTCATTTAAGTCAAAATCAACCAATTTTTCTAACACACGCATACTTTGATTATGGGAATAGTTATTCCTTAATTAAAGTCTATCATAACTCAAATAATTCACTATTCAAACATTGTGTGTGTGTTATCCCTTAAATAAAACTATCAAAATTTTGTAATCTAATCTATTCGCGATTGTATTAATTTGCCTCAACTTTAGCAGAAATACGTCAGGATTTTAAAATGGCCACTAAACATTGTTTTAATTGCAATTAACTTAAATATAATCATGGAGAGAACATCCTGAAAAGGTAATTAATTATATTCATATATAATCCAAAATTGGATCAATAATAAAATTCACAAGAGCGTTGCGGATTAAAATGTCATATTACATGTAATAATATTAAGTAAAGAATAATGAGGAGGAAATGCTTTTATTGCAAAATGCTTTCCTGTACACTTCAATGTAAAGTTTAAATATCTTACAGATTGCATTTATAAATACACACAGTCTCCATGTGTTTGAATATTGGTATTTTCCTTTATCACTATTTTATATTTTTTTAATAAAATAAATTTACATTCATATAAAAAAGCATGTCTCAACTATAGTATTTTATAAATATATTTCATTGAAATACTAGGATACCTTGAATTAATACAAATGAAAATATGTGTTCATTTTCTGTACCTACATTTTCCTTAAAATTGAACTTTCAAAATGCGATTAGTTATTCCAGACGCAGTTCGCTTTTTGGCATTCAATAAGTCATTTGCAATCCACTAACCGACAGCTTGCTTTTATGTTCAGCATACATGATGAAACGTTGTATTGAAGATAGAAAATCCGGGTACTCGTAAGAGAGGCAGCAGTTCTCATACTCAATTCTGCGTTTAATGAAATCTCGAGGATTATATCACCGGAACGAGAATTTAAATCGCTTCATCCTCTACGGAGAAATGTAGGTAAAAAGTATTTGGTGAAAGATCAAAGCGGAAACAAATTTACATTCATTTCTAAACATGAATGTGAAAGCACCAGGTAAATATTTTCGGATCCTGTAGTGCGCAAATTTGTTTTTTATCTCCATGTGATGTTCGAATACGGAGGAATTGAAATTCAAAAGAGCTGCTGACTCCAAGTACATTTATTTAGATTGAGCCCATTTAAGCAACATTCTCCTGAATTAAAAAGAAGAATTTATTTTCATTTTAAACAGATTTTCGAACAGGAGAATCGAATTAATTTTAACCTTCTTTCTTACTTTGATTTTATTAAAACATACAGAGATATATCTAATATGACAATAAAAGGTGGTTGTAACTAATAACATTATTATCAGATTTTTTTTTCTTTGTTTAAGGTGATTAATAAAGAGGAATATCGAATAATACAAAACTACAAAAAATATATTTATTTAGAGTTTTGTTAAATATATATATATATATGTTTGAATTTTTTCGAAAATTTTTTGTTATTTTATTCTTCCTTTATTTTTAAAACTTATAAAAAATTTAAAAAAATTTTCAAAAGAATAAGTTTTTGTTTTTTAAATTAAAAATTTTTTTTAAAAAATTGTTTTTTCTGTTGTTAGCTTATTTATAAAAAAATTTCAAAACAAAAAGAAATTTTTTTTTTAAACGTCTAAAAAGGGGAATTTTAAACTTTTTCTTTTCCCTTTAAATTTTTAGGGGGTTTTGGCCCCGTAGAAATTGTTAAAAATTTTTTAAAAATTTTTATATTTTTTTATTTTTTCCTTAACACAAATTTAAATCAAAAAAAAAAATTTTTAAAACAGGGGGGGGGTTAAGACTAGATTCCCACCATTCACCCCTTTAAAAAAGGGGTCGAACCTGGTTTTCGGTGTAACCTCTTACACCCCAACCCTTTTTTCCAAAGGACGTTTAAAAATTCAGCCCCAAAGGGAAAAAGGGGACTTGAACACTTTTTTTTTATTTTTTTTAAATTTTAAATTTAAATTATTTTATAATATTTCAAAATGAAAAAAGTTAAAAAAAAATAAATATAAAAGTTTTCATGGAATTGGGGATTTTCAAGAAAAGTCCCAAATGAAATAAAACAAACATAAATAAAAGAAATAATTGAATTTCTTTTTTTTAAAATTTTTAAAAAAAATCTTAAAAAAGATAAAAATTGCATTTTCTATCAGTTATGGAAGGGCCCCGTAACAAGCATTTCACCTTTTTTTTTTAAAGTTTTAAATCATTTTATTGTTATAAAAAAAGTTCAAAAATATGAACAAAACTTATTTTGAAATTAAATATTATTATATGAAACAAAAAATTTTTTTAGTTAATTTAAAGTTACTTTATGCCAAAATAAAAGGGGAATTACTTGAATAGCTTATTCTAATAAAATAAAATAAATTTAAAGAAAAAATTTTTTTATTTTACACAAAAAAAAAATAACAATTTTTGAAATTGGTCATTTAGTAAAAGCTCATAAAATTTTTCAAAGGGTTTGAATTAAAAAAAAAAATAATAAAAAAATTTTCGTTTTTTTATTTTTAAAACCCATTTTAAAAAGTTTTAATAAAAATTTTAAAAAAGGTTGTAAAGTCAAATTAAACAATTCTTTTAAAAATTAAATTTGAGTAAAAAGAAGCATACAATTTTAAGATGTGTCAATGAATTTATATTACCCCAAAATTGGATAAAGTAACTTTATAAAAAACATTAAAATAATTATTGGTCTGCAGCAAAAAAAACCCCCGGTTTTTTCCCGTTTTATCTAAAGAAAGACTTAGTTTATTTACATTAAAATTTTTTTGGGGGGTTTCGGCAACCTATCTTCGGGTCCAAAGTTATGGGGTATAGTGGTGAAGCCTCATAATTTTAAATGGTTTTTTGAAAAATTTTTTAAATAAATTTTAAAAATTGGAAAACCACTTTGAAATTTTTCCCTATTTTCTAAAATTTTTTTTTTTTTTAATTTGGTTTCATTCCAATTTTTTTAAAGTTTAAAAAATTGACCCCTCTGCTTTTCGATTTTTGGCCAAAATATTACAAAAACTTTTTTAAAAAAATTTTGAGTTTTAAAAATTTTCAAAAAGGTTTTAATTTTTGTCAAATCCAAAACAATTTTAATTTTTATTTAATATGAATAAATTTCATAAAAAAAACCATTTATTAAAATATTTATTGGTTTAATTTCTTATGGCAGGTAGGAAATTTTTCGTTACGGTTACCTTTACGGTTAAAAGAATTTAAAGGGGAAAAAATTTTTTAATGAAGTTCCGTTTTTTTTAAAACGCCATCTAATTTTTATTATCTATTTCAGACAAAAAATTTACAGAATCGGAAAAGATCTTTTTTTTTCGCCACGATATAGGAAACTTTATTTTACAAAATGTTTTTTCTTTTTTTGGTTTTTTTTAAAATAAGAAAAAAATTGAAAACTTTTTTTTTGAAAATGATTATTAAATGTTCCCCTTTCATTTCTTTTTCGATTAATGAATTTTTTTTTACCAAAAAAAGTCATTTTTCCTTTTAAAATCAGTCATTTAAAAAAAAGTCCAAACCTTTTTTTTACGATTTTTAAAAAAATATTCAAAAAATTTTAATTTAAATATTTTAATAATTATTATTTAAAAAAATAATTCACAAAACATTTTCCATGTAGAATAGTATTATCCGTAATTTTTAAAAATTTTTTAAAAAAAAAGGTTTAAAAAATTACGGTTTTTTAAAAAATTTTTTTTTGTGAGTTGTTTTTCGTCTATTAGCCATTTTAAGAGAATTTCATAATAAAGTATTATTTTTACATTTTTTGTTTAAAAATTACCATTGTTTGCAATCGATGTGGGAAATTGTAAGCCAATAACTTAAAAAGTAGGTTTTTAAAAAAAAAACTTTAATAAAAGCCGTTTTTTACAAAAAGCAAAGGGGTTTGCACTGAAAAGTTTCCCCCCAATTTTTGGCAATCAAAAATTTCTTCACATCCCTTCTCTTTTCAGAGGTTACTTAAAAATTGGGCAACAATGAAAACCCCAAAATTTGGCAGAAAAAAAAGGAATAAAAAAATTTATTTTTGTTTTCAATAATAAAATTAAACAAAATAAACCTATTGCAAAAAAAAAAATTGTGAATAACGAGAATATCAAACGAAAAAAAAAGGACTTTATTTCAGGTTTTTTCGCATTTTTTTTAATCACAGGATGAACCATTTAAAATATTTTACGGCCCCCCGGGATGCGCAAAATTCGTCTTTAAAATTTTTTGAGGAAAATATAATCGCTATAGGACAATGATGAATACTGTCAAAGTTTTAAGGGCAGCAGAAGTTTTTCCCCAAAAAAACGACTGTTAGAGCCAAATTTTCATCAAGATTACTTCCGTTACATTCTAAAACTGCTCAACACAATACAGAACTTTTTCAAATACTTTAAACAAATCATTGAGGGGAAAAGTAGGGCCCAGTGCTAAATTTTTTTAAAGGGGGATTCCAGATTAAAAAAAACGGGAAAATTTTTCAGTCAAATTTTTTGGTGGTTTAGATATTTTTTTTAATAGGAGATTTCTAAATTACCACTAGTTCGTTCTAACCCATCTATAAGAACCAAAACAAACCCCATCTTTGGGACGATTTTTTTGGAAATCTAAATTTTTTGAACTAAATAAAGTCATGCGTAAAGCGAATCAAAAATTTTTCTTCTATACTTACAAAAATTGAAACGGGAACAATTGATGAAATGGAAATAGCCTGATTGAGTATTGCTTTTGTACTGTGGAAGAAGCTGGCAAGGTGTCCTCAAGGTATGATTATTAAAACACCAAAAACCATAATGAGTTGATAATAAAATATATATATTGAATGTTATGGGACAGAATAACTTCAACTGCAAGAGATGTATATTTTGGGTTGTATTCAAAAAAACAAGAAATTTTGACGCCAAAATTACATAAGATGTCATTGATTGAACAAATGGATTGCCATCAAACAATTTATGTGAATAATATTTATTAATGTTTACACAAATTTTTGATGACAGATGGATTGGCAAATGGTGCGTTAAAAAGCTAATTTATGTAGAAAAAATGATAAAGGATTAGTTAAGAAATATGGCTTGGTTTTTCCCGGGATTTACCTCAAATAGGGGAAATTAAGAGAAAAAATTCCCCCTTTTTTTCTACAAAAATAACGGAAATATATCAAGAAAAAATAAATACCGATTGATGAAGTTTTTTTTTGATTTTTAAAAATGATATTGAGTAATACCTAAATTTCTTATTTTAGCTACCACAACCCTTTTTAATAACAAAAAAATGAAACACCCATAAGCATAATAAAATTGACTAATAATAATGATACTTTTCTATAAATGTATACAAAAAAAAAACTTTTTATTTTTTATGTATTGAAAAGAAAATTTTTTTATTATACCTTTTAATCCAATTATTTTTAAAACAATTCAAATAAAAAAATGATAATATTAAATTCGTTAATTTTATATATAAAAGATTTAAAATAAAACTTATAAATTCAATACATATGAAAAGAGTTAACTTCTACCACATTTGTTCACACTGAAAGGACACATTTTGTTTTTTAATCTATTTAAGGATTGTTATAGTGTGGTTGTTTTTTTTTTTTTATGCTATAAATATTTTTTAAAGGGATAGTTAATATGTAAAAAACCGAAATCTGTTTTTTTTAACCCCATTCCATAACTCAGCTTGTGGCAGTTTGGGAACCGAATTGTTTCAAAATTTCTCTTTAGGCAACTAATTTTTTGGAGATCGGTTTAAACAAACAGCTTCAAGGTAAATCCCCCCCTGACCTGGTTTCCCCTTTTCCCACACACTGGTATTGGTAAAAAAAGATTTTTTTTAAAATGTAGAGTGCAAAATTTATATTTTTTTATATACTTCATTTTCACTTTTAAAAATTTCAAAATGTCCTATTTTCATTCTCTATTTCATTTTTACCACTTTTAATAAAAAAAATTGAAAAGTAATGAAACAAGTAAAAAGGGGTAAATCAAATATTTTTAAATAAATTTTGGGATGCCCTTTTGATAGAAACATTTCTTTTTTTTAAGTTTTCAACATGTATTTAACAATTTTAATTTGTTTCTATACATGTTAAAAAAAGTTTTTCCCAAATGAACACGAATTTTCTATCAAAATTAGCACTAAAGAATAATTTTTAAAATTTGTAAGAATTTCATACAAAAAACCTTTTATTTTTTTCCCCCAAAAAATAAACAAAGTAGCTTTTGACAAAAGTATTACAAAAAAAATTCCCCCTTAAGTTTACACTTTTATACGAAATAATCCTTTGTAACGTTTTCCTGCCTCGCAGCTGATAGGTTGTCTTTTCTATGCAGATAAAATTACTCCGTCCATATCCACACGTGCACTTCTAAAATATTGCAGAGTTCTTTCATCTGGCATCACGCCGACACCCCCATAGCCATAAAAAGCCTGTGCTCTCCACCTGAAAGCCGATCCTTGAGTGGAATTCGAAAAGAAAGAATGGACCACTGGGGTCTTGTGCCGGTTTATCCATTGCGTGCTTGAGGCGGGCACCCAGGAAGGGCCCAGGTAAGCTGGATTTAACCAGACTTTCTTTTTTCTAAACCCCACCCGAAATGCGGGGCCCTGGGCCCCCTCGAACAGGACCCCCGGAAAGTTAAATCGACATTGATTGGGCCCCTTAAACGGGGTTTTGCCTTTTCCAAAAAGTATTCTGTAGTATTAAAACACTCAATAGTTTGAGTAACTTGTATCGCATTGTAAATATCGTAATTAATAGCGGTAGTGGAAATAAATCAATAATTGGATTCCTTAAGTCTCACGCTACTCATCAATTTTCCCAATAAGTCACACTCTCGGCAGTTTTTATTTCTTCGAGATATAACTCCTCTTCTTCACTTGAGAATGAATTTTTTCAACATCAATTTGTCACTGATTGATGTATCATCTTGTTCCTCCGGATAGTGAATGAGCCTTTCAATGTGTGTTAGAGCTGTGACTTGGCTCATTCGCTTCTTCAGTCTTATCCTCCTCTTTTTTTCCTCACTCTTCTTCAAAATAATACCTGATGCTCTACCGACAATTTGCTTATCGGTAGGATGTTCAAAGCTTGATATGAATTTTACTTGAATTATAAATCCTTTTCTTTTTATGAATAATTATAAACTAAAATTACGATAAACTACAATTATTAAAATCAATGATTTCAACACACAAGTGAACTTTATTTGGAAAAAGGGTCAGAAATCACAAAAATATTTTAAGCTCGGGGATACTGAGTCAATAACCCTATATTAGATTACTAAGATCTATGTTTAGATTCTACAATACCTTGTGCTAATTTAATATTACTTTCTTTAAATGGCTTAGTTCGATGGAGGTGTAAATATGCAGTAAAAAGCAGTTATAAAAATTAGGATTTCTTCAATCTAAAAAAAGATTATTTTACATAAATAAAACCTTTTTTATCTTAAATTACCTGAACTTATAAAATGTTTTCCAAACTTCTGAAAACATTAGGTATATAATAACTGTTACCAATTAATTAAACAAAATATTCTACTATGTGACCATGCAACAGTTTCTAAGTATATCTCCGCAATTAATAATTAGATTCGAATGAATTTCAAAAGTTTTAAAAATTTAAGGGTTCTAAAAACAGATTTTAAAAAAAAGAGAGAGCATTTTAAAAAAATTTAATTCTTTAAATCACAGTTAATACTTTAAATTATTAATTACATTTTAATAACTACTACCACCAATTTTATCTATTTGCAATGAATATTATTAAGGTTTTCAAGGGGAGTTTTTCCCTCGACTATATATATTATTTTCTTGTATAAAACTTAAAATTAAGATAATAAATATATAACACGGTTTGTGGCTTTCAATATTTTCTAAATGTGATATGAATAATAATTCATTTTTTAAAATATATCTTTTGTAATTTCAATCATAACAGACCTTACTTTTAAACCAAAATATAAATGTATTCTGCAAAACGCGTTAGATTGCTCTATATATTTATTTAATTTCATGGGGAATATTTTTTTCACCAAAAAAGTGTTATTTCTTTTATTTGAATATGTTTCTTTATTTTATAAAATTACATGAAACGAATTAAAAGTAATAGTTTAATAATTCCTAAGTTTTATATTCAAATATTTTTTTCTTGTTTCCATGGCAATAGTAACTGCATTTAAAATGTGTAACAAGGAAATGCCTAGGTAACAAAAAATCATATATAACAACAGTTAGATTTTTTTGACTTAAAAATAAGAAATAGGAAGTTTGGTAAATTAATAGTATCATGATTGTAGCACAAAATAAACTTACTGTTTGTGCAATAGCTCAAATAAAAAATCACGCGCTTTAATAATGAGATCTTACGATTACATTTTATAAGATTCATCCAAAATTAAAAAATACTTTGAATTTAAGTACATAAAAGTTTGTGATGAGTAATGAATATTGATTTCTAAAAAAAGATCACATATGTATAGTTTTTCCTAATGGCTTGAAAATTACAAATGCCTTTTAAAAATTTTTAATTTCATTTAATTTTGTTTTTTATTAACAAAAAAGCTTTATCAAAATTTGGGAAAACAGAAATTAAGTGGTTTTATTAATATACTCAGCAGCATTATAAGTATTTTTAACACCCAATATAATTACGAAGTTCTTGTGTGTACAGAATCCAGTTATTTTCAAAATAAAACTCCATTAAATAGATTACAAACTTCATTTTTTTCCAACGACGCTTACACATTTTTTCCATCTCCACCTATTGCGTATATATCAACAAACAACGATGTGTTTATACCAAAAGAACTGCTGATTTTCAAGCGAGAGAATAAAAAATTCACAGTATTTGAATGCGAAGCAATTCACTGGGGGAAAAGAAACATTACAATTTGTTTCTCCACCAGTATTCAGTCGCCAGTTGCTTTTTTATTGTTGTTAACTCTGCTTTCCGACGTTACCAATACTACGCAATTTCGCGTCAAAACAAAGACAGAAAAAAATATTCCTTCCGAAAACCCGCCAAAAATGAGGGGAAAGAAAATTTAAATATATATGTATTCTCACATAACTTTATTGAAATAGCCCCCTTTTTGCAAAATATTCTATGGCCTTGAAGTAAAAGAAATTGGTGAGGAATCTTCAAAAAAACGTGTAAAAAACATTAAAAGAAAAATATTTTGGGAATTAAAAAAAACTTGGGAAACAGAAAAATTCTTTAACCAATTTTATCAAAATAAACACAATGACTTGAAAAAAATCCCTATCGGTTTTAGTTTTTGGGATTCCCCACCCCCCTTTCAAAGGATTTTAAAAATTTCGTTTTAAAAATATTCCATAATTTTACTGCTTTCAACTGACTGTCATTTTTCGTCAAGGGGCAAAAGATAAGACACCTGGTGCTGGATCATCGTAATCAATGGAAGACACCTGAGCTAGTACTTCATCCATTCACGCACCAAACTTCCACACTACGCGAATGAAAGGTTTTTGAGCTTCGACTAAACATACATAGTACCTCCTTACGGGATTAGAATTAAAGATACACACACCAGGTTTTGAACCTACGACCAAAAAGAAAAACACCAGCGATTAGTTCGCGCCCATTGCCTCTTGACTACTGTGACTACTTCATGTTTTGGATTTTTATTTTATAGTTATATATATTTGAAACTTGCACTATATAGAGCAGTTACTTTATTTTACCTTGTTGGGAAAAGTGTTACGATTATCTTTTTTTTTAAATTAAGATTTCAAAATCTGTAAGAAATGGAAAATTATTCCATGTACATTTCAAGAGCGATCTGATGAGGAGGAAAAAAACAAAGATGCTAATTCGTTTTGGAAAAGGGATAACTCAAGTGTAACAATTAAAATAAGCTGAATCATCAATGAATTTAAAAAATGTGTATCTGATGAAATATGAAAGAATTTTTTTAAAATTGAAGATTTTTATACTGGTAAAGACAAAATCACGAAACTGAAATTGAATATATGTAGAGCTCAAACCTGAAAAGGCTGAACATCGTAAAATTCTTCCTAACATTAAATGATTTGCAAAAATTTTTGAGACAAGATTGGATTACTTTTGAAAATAAGAACAATAAATTCGATTGATGAATTTTTAGAATACAAAAATTAACATACAGATCTATGCAGATTACACATAGATCATATATGTGTGTTTTGTTTACCACATAATATTTTTTTAAAAATTAATTTTTTCATTCAGAATAAGTTATAGTTGCTTTTATAACTTTATATCTTTTTTTAATAACCGTCATGTGGCTTTTATTGGGTTTAAAAAGATTACAGACATTCCCTTTCCCTTTTTTTTTTGATAATGGCATTTTTCATCTAAACAAAAAATAGGGGGGAAAAAATAAAAATGATAAAAATTGAAAAAGGGAAACTTTTTTGAAAAGGGGAAAAGAACGTACCATGTTGTTAAAAACAAAACCTCTACTCATAAAAGGATAAAAAATTTAAATAACCCGCTAGAAATTTAAATATTTATTTGTGCATTTTCAGATTTTCAAAAAATATTTCAAAATTTAGAGTAAAACTGTAATCTTATGTTGCTTTGTTTTAAGAACTTTCGGATGTATTTTGCATTAAAAAAAATATAAAGGGAGGGGTTTAATTTTATACGCCAAAAATTCAAATTTGGGTAGGAACCTTTAATTTTTATTTTCATTCTGCGGAGTAAAAATGGATGTAGAAATCATTATATTTTAATGAAATATCAACTGGATTTTTTTAAAGAAATCTTTAAATATTACTCACAGAAGAAACTCAGAGCCTTATATTTTGGCAAATATATCATTTCACCCTTAAAGGCAAATATTTACAATTCAATATAAAAAGGAGATATCAAGGATAAAAAAGACATAATAGATAATAAGATTTAATTACAATGCACACATAAAATAAGCATGTATTAGAATCTCGATATACCCATAACGATGTAATACAAGAGCATCGAAAAAATGGAGAAAAATGATTGGGATCATATGCTTCAAATACTAAAAATTTTAAAATAAAAAAAAGTTTTTCCCCAAAACTTTCCTTGACTACTTTTATATTTATTGTAAAGGGAAATTTTTAAAATATATATAAAGAGATTAGTTATATGTCTGTATGAGAGATAGTTTTCTTAATATAATTTTATAAATATAATTATATCTCAATATTAAAGTGGGGTTAAAAAAGCGAAAACCACCGAAAATGATAATAATAATAGGGATTTAAATTGCTCCTTTTAATCTAAATTAATGTTGCCGTAACAGGTGTTCTTGATGCACATTTTAATAGACTTGGATCATCATACCAAACCCCAAACTTCTTTCTGAATAATTAACTTAACAAATTTCTTTAATTTAATGTTGTTTCTAGTACATTGGTGTCTTTCTTTACATCCTTAAGAATAAAGAAGGAAGAAAAAGGTTTTTTATAACGTTGCTTCTGCAAGCCTTATACATTATTTTGCAGACAATAAGGAGATATTTAATTGTTAAGACTACAATATTTATTTATTCAACAAGAAAATTTAAAATAATAGTACCATTATATCAATACGTGACTCAAATAAAACAAATTACTAGTTAATTTCTGACAGACACAATTGTCGCATTTGTGAAATAATTCCTCATTTAGACTTAAATTTAGGAAGTCTATTCTTACTTTTTATGCTTCATTTACAGTGATTTTATTTAATTTATCGATTCCACTTTTTTCTCACGCTCATCATCCGAATTTGTTTTATGATGAAAATTTATTACAAATTAATGTAATTGGATACATTTTTCTTGCTTAGAAAAAATTCTTTTCAAAAACATCTGTGAAAACGGTTGTCAACAGTGAAAAATTAAACAACTTTTCAAATTTTGCCGAATTTTACAAGAAAATCAACTGGACAGCATGAATTTCATACTGTTGTTTCAAATTTCCTTGGAGCAGGAAAGCCTACACCAAATCCATTTGATATTTCCGCATAATAATGTCACACACCAGGTCTTGATCTTCAAACAACTGTCCCAGGGAAAATGCCTCAGCAGTCCAGAAGATGAGCAAGAGAAGCAGGGAGAGAGCAGGGACAGGTAAATAAAGACTTTACCCCCTGCACAAATGTCATACTCCTCAGGTGACCTCTTCTAAAGCTCGCCAAGGCCGTCTGAAGAGGCCTGGAGCTCCTGCACTGTATAGATAGGCCAGGATTCTTAGCTGCGTACCAGTAGTGAGCAGGATGGTTTCGCCAACTCAAATTCATTTTAGCTCTGTGGAGGGAATGAATTTTCGAACGGCTCAAAACAGACGAACTGAGGTTATTGAAATCACAACTCCTACCAGCCAGCTCATCAGCTGCCTCGTTCCCAGGCACACCCACATGCGACGGTATCTACTGGAGACGTACTTGTTTCCTCTGACCAAGTTTAGTCAATTTGGATACAATATCTAATGAATTCCATACTACAAACCCGTAATGTAGCACTGAAAGAATAAAGAAAGCATAGTGAATAAAAAATGAATAGGATGTCTACAGTATGGAACGAACCTCAAAAAAGCTTCATTGACAAAACGGAGTTGGTACAAAACACTGTCTAACCACAAGAGGGAGAATAATAAGCCAAAGTTCCTTAGAATTAGGTATGTGATCTTTTCTAACTGCAATGATTTCTTTGTACCGCTTGCCATTACCTACTCCGTCATAACATTACAGAAAAATTCTTGATGTAAGAGTTATTATTCTTCAATGAACATCCGTGTAAAATGTCTTGTGTTCTTTAGAGGATACTCGAGATGTCTTCCCAAAACATACCACATATATTCAATGGAATTTAAGTCAGACACTTTCATTGTCTGGAATCTCCTCATTTGTACAAGAGCTATTTACGTGGCTGGACGTTGTTCCCATAAAAACTAAGTCCAGATCAATAGCCCATCTAAACAGATGCATTTAATAAAGACTAAATTCATTGTAACGATCTGACGTACGTGAGCCTCTATGAAAATGAGATCTGTCCATCGCGGTTTATCATATTGCATTCTCGCTAATACACGTCAGGACTACCCCCAAAAAAATTCTTCCCAGGTGTTAGTACGATGAAAGCGTGTCTCTACTTCTCAACAATTCCACTGGAACCAAAAAATTATTTTTCCAGACTTAAATTACTTTAATTGGTTTACTCTATTATTAATGTGTCAAGTCTTTGTTTTCATTCCTCCATAAACGGTATTAATGATCTGTTGTCAATGATATGTAGCGTTGAGAGAGAGAGAACGGTGTCCAACTTTATTTAAGGTGTCTCTTCACAGTAAACGAAGGCACCTATCTGGTAGTCGTACGCAACTGCCGAGCAATATTTCCTGCTGTCTGATTTTGGTCTATTTTGGTGAAAACGACGGTACATATGTCATCTCTTGTGATTTTTCCTTGACCGACTTTCACCATCATTTCTTACAATTGTACCTATCCTTTGGAAGGCTTTCCAAGATTCTAATGCTATACTTTTGTTCAATTTCACATTCTTGGAATTTATCTAACTACGCCCATCCGATGGTTTCTTAGCTATTTTGCACATACGATCTGTTTCAGTAGTCATCTGTGTCAACTAGTTGTACATTTGTTTATTATTTTCTCACTAACTGCCGGAGGTCCAATTAACCTAGCCTAATGTGGTTAGGCATAGTAATCTGACAAAATCAGCTTTTTAATTTGAACATGATGCAGCTCGTGATCATGACCAATCAGTAGCTGCGACTTTCCTATCCTTGAATGAGAATCGTAGAATGTGTACTGATTACTGATTAACGTTGAAGTTTGAAGCTACATGTGGACTATTGGAAAAGGATCTCATAATTTTGAACCTCTTTGCGGTAACACTTGAGCTAACCCTTCATTCTCCAAATTTCCACGCCATGCCAAAGTGAGGAATTTTTGAAATTGCATGTGCATCAGCCCCTTGCACAACGGATCTTTAGAGCCACCATGACTCGAACTCATATCTAGACAGAAACAATGGCCACTTCGATTTTGCGGACATGACTGCTGACTACCGTGACTTCTTAAGTGAGAATGGTCTCGTGTTTGTGAGTTATTGATCAGCAATGAGAGACATAATACAGCCACTCATTCGAGTCATGATTTCGCTTCAGAACCATGAGATAGAATAACAAAACTGCTTGCACTAAATGAAATGGCCATCAAAGGTATAGAGTAGATTGAAGAAAGAAAGATACCAAGTACCTTATTATTTTACTTCAGTTTGAAATCACAATGTGTTCTGCCTATAGCCTACGTGTAGCTCTGGTACAGTGTTAATTCGCGTATATATATATATATATAATATCCTGATTTAATTGGAAAAAATTAGAAATGTGCCCTCTCTTATAAAATTTTGCACTTTTTTTTGTTTCAAATTTCAAAATTAATTCCATATTCTAAAAAAAACTTCTCTCTAAACATTTATATTTAAAAAGTTTTTTCACTGAATGTGTATGTGAATAACAATATAAGTTATACAACGCTTTTATCGACTCTTTCTCTCTCATAAGAGTAACTGTGTTTTGCATGAGAATAGTCACTTTTGTGATTCTACATTAATTTTTAGAGGGGTGTTCTAAATTCTGTAGGCAAAGATTTCCACCTTTGAAGTCATTTAAGTTCAGAGACAGGTTCGGTACTTGAACTAGTTTGATACAACATAATATACCTTTTTCCAGTTCTCTAGTTATGTCCATCCCAAATTTCTTTTTATCAAGTTTAGAACTTTAATAATAGTGATAAATCTAAAGCACCATTCAAGTATTGGGAGTTTCAGAATGATATTTTTTTGAAATTTCAGGCAATTTCTCAGTAGACGACACCAAATATGACATCTGCTAGAGTTTTTCATATAGCGCAAAAATGTAAAAAGGAAAGATAGTTGATAATAATCAATCAGAACCAGAGGGCCAAAATGATCCAAGTCTCCATTGACCAAAGTCAATTATCAGCAAGCTGAGAGAGTAAGAATTCTGCGAAGCACAATATGCTAGATTTTTCTTTTTTGTTAACGTTCTCTCATTTGTCATTAATTCTCATCCATCAAAACGGATGGGACCTCGAATACTTTGTTGGAAATAAAAATTTACCACCTATTTAAAATCGAATTTCCATCATATCTCAATCAGCTGAGTGATCCTGGTCGCAAATTCATGACCGGGGCGTTCTCGAGTCTAGAGTTTGAGTTCTAATGTCACTTGAAACCCATCATGTAGAAAGGCTTATGCCTGTTAAATCTGTCGAGACTCAAATTCCTCACAATGGCATAGTGTGGAAATTTGGAGAATGGAGTGCCAGCTCAGGTGTCTTCCTTGTCACTTTATGGCTCAGAATAACGTTCTTTGCCAATAGCCTCAGTATAGCCTCTGAGAGTGACGTTAATTTGCAATGTAACCAAGTGTAGTTAATGTAAGCACAAAACTAGGTTTTTATGGCTTTGAAACAAATTTGGGATAATAGCCTTTGTTGCTCCAAATCCCTCATAAAGATATTAACTGTGACTGTAACGAAACAAATTTCATTGAATAATCTGTTAAAAATTAAACGAATTTCTAAATATTATTAAATTTGAATTCTATACTCTATTTCATTTTTGACAAGTTCTGCTGATTTATCTTAGTATATATGTTTCTGTTTCGTAAGAACTTAGTTTTATATATATACAAGTTATATATATTCAATTCTTCGAATTTAGCAGTGATAAAGGATTTTAAACATTACTTTAGTACTAGTATAATTATTCGATTCTCGTAATTTACATAGTACATACTTGCTTATACGATATTACAATTTGTTTACTTAATACAATAATTTATTGTCTGTTCAAATACTGCTTTATATCATTCGGAAAATGCATGCCGTTTTCGATGATACGAAATTATTTTCCAATTAAATTTCCATGGCGACAACGTTGTAAAGTATTTTCTTATTATCAACAAATAGTATTCCGAAAATAAATTTGAATCACATACACAAAAATTTTATTACAATTTATATATAGTTTCAAAATTTTTTATTAAGATAGTTTTTTATACTGACAAAAACATACAAATTATATTTAGCATTTAAATATTCCTGAAAAGATTCTAATAAGGATTATTTCAGATTTAGGAAAATAAATCAGCATTTATAAAACAAGCGAAAATCAGTTTCCCTTCAAAATAAATGCTTTTATCTCCATAAATATATACAAAAAAGTTTTTCTTGATGGTGTATAATAAACTTATTTTTACATAAGGTATAAAGCTAGTAAAAATGAGTCGTAAAAAGTTGAATTTAACTGAAAAAGAATGCCAAGAACAAATTTTGCAAAAAAAAAAAAAAAAGAAAGTAAGGAGATAGAATTTTTCTAGAAAGAAAAAAGATTAGTTGAAAACTTACATCCTGAATAGTTAGTACAAATTAAAATGTGGAGACGAAGATTTGAAATTTCTTTCTTTTTTTTCCTGCTTACAATTTATTAAAAAAATAGAACTATATAATACGTATAAATTACAGTTTTATAATATGAGCAATGAGTATATGAACAGTTGAATAGTTCGCACAATGGAGATTGGTCCATTGTGTTAAGGTGGACAGGAAGTATCCCCTCCCACCTCCGGTTATTTTTAATATAAACTTTTGTTACTATTTTACAATTGTTTAAATTCCTGTGTAGTCCAAAATATGACTTTTTAAAAAAAAAAAAAGTATTTCAATGTATTAAAGTAAACCTGTAAAATAGTTCAGAGGAGTAATAAAACCCTGCCTTTTTTAAAAAATATGCTTCGCTCGCTTATTTTTTTTTTACTTCGCGCGCGTTTTAATTTATTGCATTATTATTTGAAATTATTCTTTAAAAAATTAGTATTTTTAGTTGTTATTATTTTATTCGTTTATCTAATATGAATTTTTGTGAAAGAAACTAAAATTCCTTAATAAGTTTCACGCTTATTTGAAAATTTCGAATGATGCTCTTTCGAAATTTATTATCGCGTTCGGCGATATGGGTGGGAGTTATGACCACTAACTCGACCAATCAGATTCGTGGTTCTCTATTGTCATGCATTGCATCAATGACAGCATTTGCTTACGACTTACCAAACAAAAGGCTAAGAGGAAAGGGACGGGGGTGCTATGTGCAAAGATGACGTCACGGATAACTTCTGCAGTGCGGGGCGAAAATGGCAACAAGCCAAACTCTTTATCGCAAGGCACCAAAAGTTAGGATATTTTCCAGAAATTGGCGAGTTACTTCATTTTTTCACTGGGCAGTTAATTTTCAGCAAGTAGACATCCTGAGATTTCGAACAATATATTGATTTTCAACGATATTACTCTACACTGGTTAAAGGGGGCTGGGAGATATAACGCGTTCAAATACAAGATTGCATAAATTGTTATAACTCTTGCATTTGTATTCTTAAATTGTTGTTTTTTTAACAATTTCTTTAAAATAAGGAAACTAAGAAAATCGGAAGAAATAAATTTTTTTAGTGTTATAATATGAAGCAAGTAAATAAAATTTTTTGAGCGTTTTAAATTATAGGTTCTATGTGTGTGTTATTTTAATGTGCATCATATTTTAATTCTCCTCATGAGCTATTATTTTCAATTAATGAAATATTTATTGTAATGTAGAAACTGCCAAATTATATGCATTTTTTATCCGAATAATTACAAATATGTATAAAATGTGTTTAAATAGCTCAATAATAAGAAGAATCACATTTTCATTGATAATGCATCCTGGGGATTTATTTGAAGTATTAAATTCTATTTTACTAATAACGTTTTTAAAAATATTATTATGTTTAGAAGAATATAATCAAATTACTAATGCTGCTAATGTCAAAGCCCCTAAAATTAATAATTAACTTGTTAATCCCTTTTTTTGTTTGAAAGACGACATTAAAGAAAAAAAACATTTAGACGCATTTAAATCTTTTCCTTATCTTATTGTGTATGTGCGACTACATTTATAATCTAATTAACATCAATATAAAAACTGATAGATTACACTATTCAAAGAAATCAATTGAAACTAAAAAATTTGAGTAGAAAAGTAGTAAATAGTTTTTATAACCATACACACTGATGTAATAAGTAAAAATACCTGTTCACTATACAGTGAACAGGTGTAACTATACAGTGATTTAAGCGAAGATAAACAAATAATGTAGAAGAAAAAATTGTAAAGTCAATTCCTACTTAGGTCAACAAAGAAAATTTTATTTTAGTTACTTTATTAAATAGTTCTTTTTTTCTCTACTGGGGCTGCATATTGGTATTTTTTACCTTTGCAGACCTAGTTCATTCCCCAGGAGCTGGTATCACTTTTTATTTCGGCACCATATAGGCGACACCAATTGCCGCACACACACACACAAGTTCATAAGTAATAATTAAGTTAATAATTAAAGTGTTTTTTTCTTGTAACTATTTACTAGGAATTCTTTCATTGCATTAAGTGCAAAAAAGTACTAAAATTCCTGGGCTTCTTTATTTGATAAAAGGTTTTTTATTATTATTATTATTTTTACCATATAAAAGTTCTAATACCTAAACTTCGTTTCTATTGCGACAGTGCGCTTAACATAAAAATGAATTTTTTCATTCATCTTTATCCAAAAGACATCTTTCGCGCATAAGTAGGGTTTTTTAAGTTCTGAAAAAAAAATTTCGGTCGACTCTAATGTATAACAAAGAATAATACAGTATTCAATGTTATAACGCGGTCAGTCCACAGAAGCTGAAACTGCAGAATAACGGAGACTACTTCACGCGAAACAGAGTTGAGCGTCAAAAGTTTTTCATGCTATGATACGGAAATTGGGATAGGAAATAATCAGCTCAGATGTATATTTCTTCTTTTCACGGTAATTCAAAATCTCTTGGTTTATTCATAATAATCTTATTATTTTTCGCCAAGTTGAATTTTTTCTTTCCTTATATGGATTGGAGGCTCCGTTTTTTCTTTCTATGTATCTGTTGATACTTCACGTAGATTACATATGTATACAAAAATCCCATACATATATATATTATTTCTTGTAGAAAATGATTTCTGAATTAATTTCCATATGAACTGTGTGGGGAATTCCATCCGCTTATGTACTTGTTTGTTTTTTATTGTTTCTTCCTTTTAATTTATATATTTATTATTATCTTAATGTATTTTATTTGTATTTTTTTATTAATTAATTTAAATAAATTTATGCATGTTTCCTTTTAGCTTGTTCAGTTTGTCCTTTAGTTTTTTTCCCCTCTTCTTTTTTAGGTTAGTATGAGACAATTTTTAAATAAAATAGTTATGGTGTTAGTTTGCACAGTTTAATGTATTATATATTGTTATAATAATCTTAAGCCAGTGTTTCTCAAACTGTGGGGTGCGCCCTTCAAGGGGGTTGTGATAATCCTAGATAGGGGCGCGAGCATATCAAAAGGTCGTAAGCAAAAGATTACTAGAAAAATTATTAATTTACTGAAATTGCAAAACAAAATACATTCTGCCAAACAAAAAACAAAATACTCATTTACACTGATATAATACACTTATATGAATTTATCAACTACACAATGTATTCGAGAATAAATTTGACAATACTAAGTTCAGAACAAGTTTAATAATTGGTAATGACCCCATTAGCATGTCATAAAATTATATGAAAAATGTAATATTATATCTTGATAAATTGTACTAATCTGTAATTTGTAATCAAAGCTGTACTACAGTTTTAGCGTCACAGTATATTATTATTGAAAACAATATATTGTTATTGTAAGGAGGAAGGGGGGGTGATAAAAATTTTTATTAAAAATTGGTTCGCAAATATTTAAAAGTTGGAGAAGCACTGTTTTAAGCTACTTATATTATATACTATTTTCTTTTATTGTAACAAATAAATACATTTATTTTAAAAATTTCACTTAAAAAATTTCTCATCTGTTAACAAAACGATTCGATCTGTTTATTATAAACTTAATGTCTCACCCAATGCCAAAAGCTGTCTGTAATTGAAAATTGTTACGCAATCCTTTTGCCAAATATTCTGCGTATTTCCATATTTTACTAAATACTTAACTAAATACTACTCAACAAGTTGGTTCTCCTGATACTTTTCGGTGTCCTGGGGTCTTGATCTTCCCATGAAATCAGTTCTAAGCTCTTGTTGGATGAACTCGGTCCCTTTTGAATGAAAAAATTATCTTCTAGATTCTAGTGTGCACCAATGCAAACTAACAATTCAGTGTAATAAAAAATATTTCCTGAAATAGTTCTCCTGTGTTGCAGTGAAATTTTATTTGCCACTTAGCTGAAAGATAACGTTATAAAAAAAATACATTCCTAAGAAGTGAATGTGAGTGTGGTTTCACTTGAAGAAATCATTAACTGATATTGGATGCATAAATTAACAATATTCAACCAAAGGAAACATCTCGATGAATACTCGCCTACTCAGAAATTGTCTTCATATGAAATATAATGAGTCTTTTTGAAAAAAAAAAGATTACATAAGATTCCGGTGAGTTAAATGAATCAAAGAAATTCACAAATAAACAGAACAAAAAATAATGCGCATCAATAATCAAAATTTACGTACTTAAAAGTATGCAAAAAATGAGTTTTGAAAAAACATTTTTTCTTTACAACCTTTAGATTATACCATAATTTAGAGAACAATACAACTCAATACTTTTTACACACACACAGAGTCTATTTAAAAAATACACTGGTGTGCAAAACTTAAGCAACAGGTGGGTTTATTGCCATAACTCCACGAAAAATCATCTGAGAGACATGAAATTCTGAAATGAGGGAGAGTATTATTTACGTAGAGGATGACGAAAGCATCGGCGCTGAAAAAGGATACAACGCATACGGTATGGAATCAAACAAAACAAGCTTTATTGAACGCATAGTATCGTGACTCATGATTGTCTACCCAACAGGAAGAACAAAACAGATGTTCCTTAATATGATATATACCCCTCCCTACACAATGGTTGCTTCGCCCCCGTCCCCGCATACTCAGAACCAGCTGGTGACTTTTTCGGGTAGGAGTGCCCATTCCTCAATCAACATCTGTTTGAGTTGTTGGTTGTTCTCCAGATGATGTAAGCATGTGGCAATACGTCTCCCCCAAAACATCCCCCACATGTTGATGGGATTTAAATCTAGGGAGCACGCTGGCTAATCCATTCGAGTGATATCTTCACTTTCCAGCAGCTCTTCAAAAGCAAGAGTGCGATGTGGCCGTGCATTGTCATCCATAAAAATGAAGTCTGGGCCAATGGCACCACGGAAAAACGCACATGGGGAAGAAGTACCTCCTCACAATAGAGATCCCTGGTTTTCAGACCCTCTGTCAAAAATGTGAAGCTCAGTTCGCCCCTTCAGCATAATGCCTCCCCAGACAAGAACTCCAGGACCACCGTAACGGTGTTTTCCTGATGTTACTGGATAAAACCGGGTCCCGATCTCTCCAAATCAAAACGCGTTGAGAATCGCTTCTGGTACTGAACCGACTCTCATCCGTAAAGAGGGCACGACTCCATTGATCAGTTGTCCCGTTTTTGTGCTCTCTGTCCCCCTGTAAACGGGGACTTCGGTGACCAACTTTCACGGGAGGGAGCGTTCAGGACGGCGGGCGAACAGGCCCCTTTGTGAAGGCGTCTGGCCACAGTAACCACGACACTTGTCGACCCCTTGCTGTACAGAGTTTGAGCATGGCGCTTGCGACCTCTTTTTCACCTGCAGGATGATATATCGGCCATCCTGCGTTTGTCGTCCTCGGGCGGCCACCACCAACCTTTCTAACCGCTGTACCTGTGGTTTGGAACGCTTTCAAGAGCGTGAAACGACACTTTTGTTGATTCGAACTCTGCGATACACTGGTGACAATGCATCCCCCTCCTCCAGCTTTCCGACCATTCTTCCACGTGTGAAGTCGTCCAGGGGATTTCTTCTAGCCATATTTCACGAACTGACTCAATAGCACTTGCGGCGAATATGTTGAATTGCGTCTCCGTCCTTCATTTTTATTCTAATGTTGTTGAGCAACGCGCGCCGACATCACGCGTTTGCGTACGCTCACATCGCTTCTGACGTTTTGTTCCTGATATTTGCATACGCATGACATTTTCTACTGACTTACGTGTTCGCATGCTGATCTCCAGACCTCCTTTTCTGCAATTTCATGGCTATCTGCTAAATTTTTACATTGTTGCTTAAGTTTTGCACACCAGTGTAGTTTTAGCTATAACTTTATGTTTGTTTTTTACGATACATTTTTCCATTCTTTCATTAAAAAATTACTATTTTATGACATGTTCAACTTTGCAATGAATCGCTTTCATTTTTTAAAACTAAAATTTCATCAAAGCAGTTTTAGAATAAAGCGAGAAGTATAAACTAAATTATTTAATTACTATATATAAATTATGTTAACATCTGTTCTGTGTAAACTTAAAAACAAACAACATTTCTTGTAGTACTTGATCTCGTCAAATTCGCGTATAGACATTGAGCGCGTATTTATGATAGGATAGAGCAAATATATTAGAAGTTAATACCAATCACACAATGTTGATTCTTTACATCACTTAACAAAGTAATAAAAAAGGTAACAAGGTTTTAATTGTATTTGCTTATAAATACCTTCTCAACTGCTACTTTTTATTATCTTTATAAGTTCATAAATATATTTAAACTCTATTTTTTTTTTTTTACAACTTTTTCTCCTTTTCGAAAACTTATTTTTTTAGTGTGTATTACAGCCCATGAATAGATTTTAAGACTCCTATAATTTTGGAAATCATGAAATAAAAAAAGATTCAATTTATAATTGAAATGCTTGAAATATGGTATTACAACACATTTGCTATAACTGTGATTGAATAACTTTGAATCTTGCAATAAATGATTAAATTAACAAAAAATAATAGAAATAAATGAAAAATGCATTGTTAATATATAAATTACGAGACCATTTATATAAAAAAAAAAACTAAAAAGTATGAAAATTAATGTGAGATTGGTTTTTTATCTTTCTTGATAATTTCAAAAAAGCTGCGTTTTTAACTTAAATTACCAGGAGGGGTGATATATAATATGCTAATTTTTTTAGGATACCTCATAATTAACAGACGTATTATTTAATTTCTTAGAAAAATGAATAAATTTTATTAAAATATGATGAAGTTCTTAGTTTCAATCAATACAGAAAGTATTTAGTTATCAATGATAATCAGATTTCCTATTTATGCTCGAATATGCACAAACACAACCAATAATCCCCATAATTTTGAAACAGGATCATATGACGAGATCGACACTGTAATTGTAACTACATTCTCCATATTTATGACCCGTCAACTTGAAAATTATTGAGTCTCTACATTTTTATTTGTTTTGGCTCGAGTCTCCGGGCCTACCATCCATCGATTATGAGCCACATATAATGGTTTAAGTATATTTACAGGGTGGATTATAAAAGTAACGTGGAGATTTAGAAGGGTAGGATTTTCTTAATAGTTCTTTTTTAAAAAAAAGTGTTCTTCTGTTTCCTGAATTTGAAAACAAATTTATTAGTTTCAATAATTTTGTTTTTCCTAAATACTAGATATGTCACTATAAATAATAGGCCATTGGTATTGTCATTCAGGGCATATTAAAAAGAAATTCTTTCACATGTCAAAAAAATTCTTATTAAGTATTTAGTTTACGAACTTAAACAGAAATATCGTCAAATTTTAAAATTTCAGGGATAATTGACCGCGAATCAAACAGAATTTCTTACAAAGTTTAAGTTTTATTTCAAACACTAATTTTTAATTAGACTAATTCAGGAATGCTGAAAAATGGCATTACGTGAAGTCATAAAAAGTACTGAAGTGAAAAAAACAGTATTTAAAGACAAAAGCAGAAATAATAAAAAAAAAATTCTCAGTAAGGAAGATTTCTTAGCTTAATGAGAAAAAGTTCTGCAGTAGTTTCCTCAAATATATTTCAGGATTCTGTCTTCAAGATGTGTAATCAAATTACAAACGAGAAGAAATTTAATTAACTGAAGACAGCAAGGTTTTAAGTACAGTGCTTAATCAATTACGAAGATAATTTGCTGATTAGGCTACATTCCAGAGTGTCACGCTTAACTTCGAACTAAAATTCTAGAAAAAAAAACTTTAAAAAGCAAGCCCCTTTTTAAAAGTTTTCAAAAGTTTTATTTAAAAATATTTCAAAAAAATTTTGGAAAAAAAAAATTATGCATTTAATGAGTAGTTATATATTTTAGGAATAAAATATTTTCTTGACACTGATTTTATTTAGTTTTGTATTATAAAACGAATTTATAAGTATAAATATATATATATATATATATATATATATATATATATATATATATATATATATATTAGTTATTTTAAACAAAAGACTACTCTTTGTGACAGAAAATAACCCATCATATATTTAGCAATATAATATTATTAACTGTCGTGATTCTAATGTCCATGTTAACTATTCATAATGAATTTCAACACTGATGATTATTAAATGTTTTATAATTATTCTTATTTTTTACAATGTAGTTTGTTCTTATAGCTTTAAAGCCGCGCATTCTCGTTATCGTTATTGTAATAGAGAAGTAGTTCACTCCATATGTTTCCCTACATTTAGTTCTATTTGGATAAAAATTACTGTTTTAATTTTAATGAAACCCATAAACTTATAGATGCATAATTTTAGCTTTGAATGCTTTGAAAAAATGCAATTCATTTAAATATTACAAATATATCTTATGCTTTACTTTTAAAATTATTGCTTGATTTGAGTTTCACACTTAGAATTCATTTTATAAAAGTGAAGTAATTTTGTAAAAGAGAACAAAATGGCAATGATTGTTATGGATAGAAAAGCCGGAAGTGTTGTTCCATTGTGGAGTTGTCACGAAACAAGTACTATAAAAAAATTTTTAATCAATTCCTACTTTGAATGGATGAATAGAAAGTACTTTATTAACGATTGAAAATTTCAACAATATATATCTCTCTCTATATATATTATATCTCTATACATATATACATAGGGAGAGAATGAACTAATAGTAGGAATTGAAAAAAGAACATGATTCGTCTACATTGTTGTAACAATGCACACACGCTTTGACTAGTTTGGCTGAAAAACTAGTTTTCGACACTAACTTTTGTCATTATTTTAACAGTTACATCGTTACAACAATGGTGACGAATCTAAGTTGGCGTCGAAAAAACGAGTTGAAAAAATTGTATTTACACCATCCACTAAAAATTTATTTGAACTTGATTGGATGAATAGAAAGTATTTTGTTAATAATTGAAAATATGAACAATATAAATATATATATATAGAGAGAGTGAGCTAATAATAGGAATTGAATGAGCCGTCTTTTGAAAAAACTTCCTTAATATGTAATATATATATATATATTTTTACGAAACGTCAAAGTAAGGTGACATCATTTTCTCAAACGGGCTCGCTCAAATTACGTTAATTTTAACAAAACAAGTAAATGTCTTTCTCTATCTGTGATTGTGATAGCACAGCTATGAATTGATTCATTGATTGATTGAATATTAACTTCGCACTGTTCAGCTACACCAGGGCTTTTGGCGACGGACCACGTTATTTTGAACCATGGTCAAGTGACGTGGATGACACCTGAGCTGGCACCACACACACCAACCAACGGGAGGACGTTTCAGCTCTCGACAGATTTAACGAACGTACATCGCTGCCTACACGGCGGGTCTTTAGTGGTACTGGGCTCGAACTCGTGACAAGGCAAGCCACGATCCGATACCTATACTACTCGGCTACCGCGGCCGCACAGCTATGAAAGATTACTTTAGTGAAAAAATCCCCGTGGAATTCGGTGCTCACAGTACCTAATGATGCGATGTGGAAGGTATCAACAGAAGTGTTTTAAAAATGAAGATGTTCTGCAAATAAAAAAATTGTGAATGATTGTCATACATATTGAAGAACAAATGTTGTACCATTATGGAATCTTAACTAAATGGGCTAACTTTTGAGAAACTTGCATGGGGTTTGTGTGCAATAGTTTTCTTTTTTTATGGAGAGTCAAAGTTAGGTGGCATCTTTTTCTCAAACCCTGACACACACAAACAAGGGTAATTTTAACTAAATCAGCGAACCTTTTTATCTAACTTATGGCTGCAACTAATAGTTTGTTTGACCATGTATAATGACGTTAATGAAAAAATCATCATAATATTATGAAATTTGTGGTCCCAGTAACTAATAATGTGATGGCGGGTGTCAAGTTTCTACATTTTTAAAAATTTCCTCGTCCTCACTTAACCAAGCGCAGGAGGGGTTTTTTTCTTTTTCTTAGAACAGATATGACCCCTTTTTCACCTCGCGCCTATTTATTGTCAAATTTCGGGTCACTCTGTATGTGTGATTTAATAATCTGAATTATTATTTATTTTGACGGAAATACATAGAGAAGAAAGGAATTCGTAGACGGATATTCACATGAGGTTCTTTATATGTATATATACAGTTATTAAAATTTCGGATAGAATAAAAAGTTTACACTAATTTCTATTTATTAACATTCTTTAAAACTAAATGATGCAAATAAGAAAACCTATATTACACAGAAAGTATTTTTTGTATGAGATTAAATTTCCAAATAAAAAATAGCATCTATTAATATTTTATTTCCTAAGTAAAATTCATGTTGCTTTTTTTAAATATCGATAAAAAATTTTAAAATAATATTGAAAAGGGAAGATCCATCTTCTTAACAAGAAAAGATGATACCTGAAGATTCCATTTGGCTTACGCTGTAAAATCCAAAAGAAAACGTAAGATATAAGAATTTTCAAGTAGCAAATTTCAATTTTCCATTAGGTTTCTTTAAATAAATATCTTGGTTGGGATTACTTACTGTAAGCTAAAGTTAAACTACAAAATATTCCTGGAATATTAAATGTGAAACTTTGGAATATATTTTTATTAAAATAAGAATTACGCAGAAACTTCAAGAAAAATTCATTATTCCGATAAAATTTTATTTAGATGCCCTTAATTTCTATTTATAGCTTTGAAAATTATATACACTAATGATCTAAAGCTGTAAAAATAGTTTATTTAAAAATTAATAAAAATTAATTTTAAATAAAAAACAACAGTTTTGAAGATAGTATAAAGCGCATTTTTTCGTACAATTAGTGGCCACGGTAGTCTAGTGGTCAAAGTATCGGATCGTGGCTGGCGGCTTGTCACGAGTTTGAGCCCAGTACCATTAAAGACCCACATTGTAGTGAAGCGATGCACGTTAAATCTGTCGAGAGCTCAAATGTCCTCCTGTTGATGTGGTAGTTGAGTACCAGCTCAGGTGTCGTCCTCGTCACTTGACCATGGTTCAAAATTACGAGGTCCGTCACCAAAAGCTCCGGTGTAGCTAAACAGTGAGACGTTAATATTCACTGACTTGTATATTTAGTTTTGAACCTTGTCTTCTCCAAGTTGAATTTGTGTTCTTCCATGCCATAAAATTAAAAGGTGTAATTGAAATTTACGGAAAATTACTTATTTTTCTTTTACTTCTGAAAACATCCATAGAAATTTTAGAAATTAAACAATGTGTCATTGGAGTTTTCACCGTATCAAAAAAAATCAATTACGTTTTTGAGAATTACTACAAATTTAATTCTCCCAAATCACAAAGTTTTCTTGTAGGCGTATGCGAGAAATGCAAAATCAAGTGTGATTTTAATGACACAGTTTCTCTCGGAAAACTATTATTGGCCTGATTATCTCGGGAGACTGCAAGTGCAAACAATGATGTGAGAAAAGCACGATCTAATAGTGATAAACTTGTCCTGCGATAAGTTGACAAAGTGAACCAGGAATAAATTGTTGCTATGTATCTCTTCACAGGAATTACAGAAGCTTTTCTAACACTTCTTTTCTTTGAGTGGTATCATTTTTTTATTTTTATTTATCATTTATTCTAGAGTTTTCTAGTAATTTTATGTTATAGTACAATATTTCGAAACTTTTGCAAATGGCTTTCCTTAATTGAATAGGAAAAAACTTCTTTTATGCTTATGTTTACAGATGTCTTACTGCATTAGAAATTAGTTTAAAAAAATTTATATCGACCCTCCGACATCAAAATCTATCCATCAATGGAAAAGAACTTTAAAGGAGACGGTAACTTTGGTATCAAAAACTAACAAGTATCCTTAAGTTTTCATGACAGAAGACACTGTTGATCGTGAGCGGGATTCATTTTGATAAGTCTATTAAGATTTCCTGTGATAAGTCTATTAGGCAAGCCAGTAACAACATTCCATTCTGTTCGAACACGTCGGTGTACACGCGTGAATGATTTAAATTCATTTAAGGTATCCGACTACGTTCGGAACCATGATTTTGAAAAAGAGTATAAATGGATAATATTTATGATATTTAGTGTCACTTAGATTAGGAAATGTATACAAAATTGTTTTAAGAATAGTATTACACAATAAAAAATGATTTAAGTATAATATTTTAACAAAAAATGAACACAGAATGACCCATTTTCAAAATATTCTCCTTTTGTGAAAAATGCTCCTATTATAATAATATTTTGCCTGTATATAGCGCAGACCTTTTTGCCCAGAGACTCAACACAAGAATTTTTGAAATATATAACTTAGAATTGGGTTTATCCATGTTTTACGACAACAGAGGGGAGAAATCTTAAGAAAATAACGCCGATAATTTTTTCAATGGGATGTAACTTTGAAAATAATGTGAATTTTCAAAAATCATAGTTGAGCCTCTGTACAGAGGTCTGAGCTATATACAGGCAAAATATTATTATAATAGAAAGGATTTTCAAAAAAACTTTTTGGGAAAAAGTTTATTCTAAGTTAATTTTTGCCGAAATATTAATTTAAAACAAATGTCCTTAAAACAATTTTATGCATTATTCTAATCTAAGAACATTAAATATCATGAAAACTATCCATTTTTGCCCCTTTTTAAAATCACGGTTCCGAACGTAGTCGGATACCTTAACCAAAGTATACACAGCATCTTTTACTGTGGCGTCCACATCTTTACTACTGAAGTCAGTGTAACAAGTGTATTGTCTGCGATTGCCAAATTATGCGCACACTTGCACCCTATCGGACTAGACCCAAAAAAATCTCGTAGATTTTCCAATCCATGGATGAACAGTTTATTACATTCTGATGGTTAGTTCGATAATAATCCATTACTTTTGGATACTTTAAGCCCGGACACCTTGTATTTTTCTAAAGATTGAACTGGATTCGTATTATGTGATGAAAGTTTTCAAGAAATCTTAATGGAAAAGTTAACAAAATGTTAAAAAAAATAATAATTATAAAAATTTCAAAAATATTTCCACCGATAAATTAAGCTCCTTAAATAGTGCCCTGGTACAAAAGTTCTGTTGATTCGATTTTAAACAATTTCTTAACTTTGATTTATGTTAATAGTTTCTATACAATCAAAATCGTTTTTTAAAATAATAATACCAATGACAAAACTTCTTTCATTTTGAACAAATATCGAACAATTTGTAGTACAAAAATAGTGCATATGTTTAGTACTTACATATTAATGTACTTAGTGAACAAAGAAACACATAAGTAGACACTACCGAAGGCGAAAGGGAATTATTTTAAAGCAAAAATTTTACCTCGTAATAGACGTAATATGACCCTGAAGGAAACATAATTATGTGTGAATAATGGGATTCGACGAGTAAACGAAAATTAGAGGCGACATTTTCCTCGAAAATAAACTCAAAGTACATTAGATCGTAATCTTATTCATGAAATAAAATTCACTTTTATTTAATGCTGTAAAATCTAAGGAATATTTAAGATCTATTTTTAATCTCTGTTTCAGTAGACTGTGATTGTGAAATGTTTCAACTCATTCTTGAATCAATTTCTGTAATCAACTTATTCCTAAATATTTACATTGTCTCTCCATATATTTATTGTAATCTATAAATATCTTATCGTATCTAAAATTCATATCGTATATTTTGTAAACAGTAAGTTATTCAAAGAAGTATCCTTAAGACAAAATCATCGTGGACGGCAAATGATGGGTTCGAGTCTTGGTGACCCGACCCGCCATGTAAAGGTGTTGATGCATGTTAAATATGTCTAAGCTCAAAGCCTCCCGTTGCTGTGCTAATTTGAAGAGGGGAATGCTAGCTGGGTCTCATCCTCGTTACTTGAGAGAGGCTCGAAATTACGTGGTCCTTTGCTAAATAGCCCTCATGTTGCTTCATAGAGCCATATTAACAAACTTTCTCTTTCTACGACAAAATCATGCTTAATAATATCGTATACACTCATCAAAAGGGGGGGGTAGTTTTTTTTCTTAACTTTGAAAAGGGAATTTTCTTTTTTTTAAATTTGGAATGAATAAAAAACTTTTGTGACTTTCTCGCGTTTTTTCCTAAACAAACTCCTCCCGTTCTTTGACGGCCACGATTAATGGCAAAATTTTTCCAAAATTCCAAAAAGGAAAAAACAAAACCAACAATGCAAATAAGAAAACCTTTAAAAGGAAGAAAGTTTAGTAAAAAGGATGGCAATTTTAAAGAAAGCAGTGGTGGAACATTTGGGAAAGGTGGGTTTGCCCCGGCCTACTCAAAACCACGGGAACCCCCCCTCGCTAATATAAAAAAAGGAACAAATTGACACGAGTACATAAGTCTCCTAAATATCAGAATCGTTGAGTCTTAAACCCCAAGGGGGGATTATATTCTGAACGCTAGTTTAATATTAATTGATTTTAAAGGAGGACCCTAATTAGTTATATTGATAAGTGATCTAATTGCGCGATCTGACTTGGTTAAAGGGCCCGTATTTTTGGTTTATTCTCACTTAATATAAGTTTGTTCGTTATATAAGTAATTTAAGTTAAATTCTTAAAAAAGGGTTATTAAAATTATAGAATTTCTCATCCTTCCGATAACCCACCCCTCTAACCCCTTTCCCCCGACAAAACTATCGACAGAGGGTTTTAAGTCACAATGGCGAAAAATTAAAATTTTCTGGGTTGGAAAAAGCGGGGGGGTTTGGGTATTTTACCTGAAATGTGTTTTCGGGGCCCGGAGAATATCACCGAATTTCTTGAGGCTAAAAGGATAATCAAATACAGTTACTTGAAATACCAAGTAATCTGTCATGTTTATTTAAAAAATAATCTCGGGGGAAGGGCTCAAGATTGGTACTCAATATTTGGATCGGTGCTAGTGCAAGATCAGCCACGGATTTCGCGCAGCTCAAGGCTGAATTAGCGAAAGTTTTTCCCAAATCAAAAATAAGAAAAGGGGGTTGGGTTTTTTCCTTGCAGCGGGGAAAAATCAGGAACCAACAGATTTTTTTAGATTTTAAAATACATAAGAGTTTAAAACTAAGGATGTCGCAGGCGGAATTGGTTGATCACATTTTGGGGGGCTCGAACCACAAGTCAGGACTATGGGAAAGGTTCGCAACCAAGAACACGGTACAACTTTTGGAAATTTTGGGCAAAATTTTGGGAAGGGTATTCTTAAAATTTAAAAAGGGGGTTCGAAGAATAGTGATAATGGGGAAAAGGACGGGGTCAAAACGCGCATAGGATCCCCTTTTTGATGCTAATCGCGAAACTGGAAAAATTCCGAGGTTGGGCGTAGAACCCAAAAATAATGGCAGAAATGTTTTTTAGAGGTACGTATAAAAACCCCCGGGTAAAAGAAAAAAAAGGTGGTCGAGGGAGGAATAAAATTTTCAGAATGATGATCAGAGATTCAAAAAAAGGGGGATACCAATTTCGAAATAAATTGAAATGAAAATTTTTTAATAAGGGGACCGTAGAAATAGGGGTTCAGTGAAAATTTCAGCGGGCATAGGATGAAAGGGACGATTGAATGTTGTAAAGTTAAAAAGTTCATCCTCAAAAGGAATCGGCGGGGAATATCCCAAATTTAAAGGGCTTTCTCCGATATGTATATCCCCCGTGGAAAGGCTTCCCACGTTCCTATTTTATTAAATAACAAAATTTTTTGAAGCGCTTTTGGGACCCCGGGAAAAAATAAATCATTTATATCGGAAAAAGTATAAAAAAAAATTTTTTTAAAACAATTTAAAAAAATCGCGAGCCCAGGTAACCCACCCGGGGGGCGAAATGCCAAATAAGGTTGGGGGTGGTATTCGCATCGGGAAAATTTCCCAAAAAACCTTGGTTTGTTTCTTTTAAATTTGGAATCCCATGTTTTAAAAATTGTTGTTTTTTAAAAGTGGATAAAGGATCTTTTTTAATTTTGATCGAAAATCTTTAAAAATTCCCGATTCTCAGATAAATGGGGTTGGTTTGGGGAAATCAATTGAAGAGGAAAATGTTGAAATAGATTTTTTTAAAAAGAAAAAAATTGGGGAGAGCAAAAAAAACAAGAATTCCCAAAAATTTGTTTTAGTAGTTTTAAAGGGGTTATTCCCCAAAACAAACCAGGTTTTACTCATTTTTTTATACCATAAAAAATTGGGCCAGGGGGAGATAACCCACCAGTAGTTTCCAGGTTTTTAAGATATGACCGGCAGAAACAAGCAAAAATTGATTTTCATATACAAAAAATGTTAAAGAGGAAACGATTTTTCCCAATTCAATCCCGTACGCGTCACCGTTGTGTTATGAAAGAAAAATAATGGGTTACCACCGGATAATCAAAGCATATATTTTCGGTAAAACTATGGGAAACTAAATTCGATCACAAAGTATCCGCTTTACCCCCCGGGGTTTAGATGATTTAATAACGAACATCCCTATACAACAATAATGTCATCTCTTGATTTAAAGTGGGTATTTTTAAATGGCAGAAAACCCAGTGAAAAGGGCCCATTCGTAGAAAAAAGTGGCACTTATGTTTTCCCGGCGGATGCCATTCGGTTTATTCGGGGGCGGCTCCCAATTTTCAAAAGGCAATTGACCTAATCCTAAAACCGGTGATGGGGAAGTTTGGGGTTATTTTGGACGATTTTATTTTTACTCTCCATCATTCCTCACCATGTTGAGCTTTTAAAGGGAAGGGTTTTTCGTTGTTGAAAAGATGCAGGATTGGGGACATTAAAAAAAGATAAATGTAAATTTGGGTTGATGAATTGGGTTATTTAGGTTTAAATTATTAGTAAAAAGGAATCAAAAGGGAGAAAAAGGGTTCGGGGCCATACTAAAATAAAACCACCCCGTAACTAAAAGGGAAAGGTGCCCCAATTTTTTGGGGTATGTCCCAGTGGTACGCGAAATTTATTAAAAATTATCTGATCTTTGTTGCCCCCTTTATAATCTTAAACAAAAATTTTAAAAAATTCGCCCTTGGTTCCACTGGGGCGCAGAAGGCATTCGAAGGGGCCCAAGGGGGCCAGGGCCCAAAAGGCGCCAGTTTTAAAATTGCCGAACTTTCAAAACCCCTTTCCCGAGTTATTTACAGATGCCAGTTCAATGGGTTTTGGGGAGCAGTGCTTAATCGGGAACACAGACCCGTTATATTTGCTTCACGTACTCTAAACCCGCAGAAGGAATTATACGGTAACCAAAAAGAAATGTCTGGCGTTGGGGGAACAAATTCCGAACATATTTAGGAGCGATGCCAATTAAAGGTTATTACAGATTTTCTCCCTTAACACGTCTAACGCATGGAAAAATTTGTCAGTAGGATGATCAGTGGGCACTCAAATTAGCGGAATTTAATATAGAAGGGGAACATAGACCGGGAACTCAAAATGCGGTGGCGGATATACTATAAAAGGAACCCTTTGGAAAAAAAAGGGGAAAAAATTTAAATTGTGCAATAATCAGAATTTAATTTACTTCGCGGGAACAGTTAATAACGGAACAAAAGCAAAGACCAAATTTGGTCATATCTATAGATATTTAGAAAAACCCCGGGAAAATAACTCTGTTTCGACGATATGTGAGAATTGGTCCCCCTTCCGTCTAATTTTAAGGCTTGTTATTTTATGCGAAAACACGCAACGTCGTTGGAATTTAAATGCGTGTATACATTTTCCCAAAAGTTTTTAAAAGCCAATTGCGGGACATCTGGGTAGATTTAAAACTTATCATAAAATTCGGAGTTTGTTTTTCCCCTATATGAGAAAAATTTTTTGATCAATATGTCTCTACAAGCATATGTGCCAAGTTAATAAAATTTAAAAAACCCTTACCGCTGGGATTTAAATCCGATTGTTTCAAATTTCCAAATAGAGATAGTTACGTTAGATTTGTTAGGCCCCTATCCTATATCAGAAAAGACCAAAACGATATATTTTTGTAATAACCGATCATTTCAACTGGGGTGAAATTATACCCTTAAAAGGCCTCGGCTCGTATAATAGCGGATATTTTTTGATAATTTTTTTTATCGCGTTTTGGGCTCAATAAAATTAATAAAAGGTAACGGTTCCCCAAATTTTTATCCGAAATTTTTTTAACATTTAAGTGAAAAATTGGGGTTTAAAGGGATGTGAAGACTGTTGCATATAGGCCACAAGCAAATAGGACTGAACAGGTTAATCGAGATATAGTTCAAATGATTCCAAATTTTGTTAATGATCAACAATCTTGGGGCCAATTCTTACTTTAGTTTGCTTAAAGCTATTCGTACGGCAATGAATGAAAAACAGGGGAAAAACCCCCCGGGGGTTATTTTGGGGTGAAAATTGATTTTCCCCATTTCAAAAATTAGTTTAAAGATTTCCGAAGGATTGGAATTTTCAGTTGAAATATCGAAAAAATCTTTTTGGAAAACTAGACTAAGTACGAAAACTAAGCAGGGAAAAAGGGGGGAAAAAAAATTTTAATAGACGAAGACGGGATATACAAATTAAAAAGGGAAATGATTGGGTCTTTTGGGGGCCCACCCTTTAAGTTCAGCAGCTAATAAAAAACTGGGTTAAATTTAAACAAAAATTTGAAAGGTCCTATAAGTATTAAAATAAGAAATAATAATAATATTGTAATATGGGAAAAAGGAAAAAAATTAACTTGTTGATCAAATAAGAATAAATCCTCATTTGGAAATGTGACGAGGTCGAGTTAGGAACAGGTCGCCCCATAGTATTAGTTCCCTGGGGAAAAGGAAATGGGTTTTTAAAATGTCATCAAAAAATCCAAAAAGATCACATATGGGAAAAAAAAAACTGCGGGGAAACGTGAGTTAGAGGAAAAGGGTTTAAAACTCCCGTCAAAACAATATAAGAAAAAAAAACGGATAGGGCCGATAAACGCCGATCACTTGTCAAAATCGCTTCCCAGCTCATTTACAAATGAAAAAAGAAATAAAAAAAAACGGCTAATAAAAATTAAAAGGTCGTATGGGTCGGGGGGAAGTGGACCCCAGGGAAAATGGCAGAAAAATGGACCCAATAATAACAAAAAAACCTTTTCCCTCGTACCTTTATATAAGTAGGAAGAAGAACAAAGGAACCCCGGGGACAACTGGGTTCAAAATGGACCCAGATAAAACCCGCGTCCACGCCAAAAAAAAACGGGTCCCGACCGGCCAAAGGAAGAACAAAAACAAGCAAGGAAAAACCGACAAAGGAGACTACAAGCCCACAGCAGGCAACATTTAAAAAAAATTTCCCGTGCAGCCAAAAAAAAAAAGAAAAGGTAGCACCTCGTCATTACAAGTCATGTGTGGGGACTAAATATAAAAAAAAGGTTGTATTGTTTTATTTTTATGATCTTTCCCAAAAAGGGGGTCGGAAGAATTTTGCAAAAAAGGAAGTCTCGGGCGGTTTTGGGTTTTCAAACAAAATTTTACACTACAATGAGGGGTTTTATTTTTTTGAACTTTTGACTTGTAAAATTTTTTTCTTTAAATAAATTTGGGAAAAAAATGTAATTATGCATTTTTTACTTCGATGTATGACTTCTGGTCAAAATTCCTTTGGTTATTTGTTTTAATGATTTTTGGAAAAAAGTTTGTAATTTTATATGTATGTTTTATGTTTTGTATTTTTTTCCGTATTAAAAATGCATCTGGTTCAAGGGGAAAAACCGGGTAGTCAGGGCACTAACAAAAAATTTAAAAACCTGCGCGGCTCATTGGGATTTTTTTGGAACCAGATGCGGGATGGAAATAGAAAGGTTTATTGGGATTTTTCAAATGATATATAATCCATAAAATTGTGAAACTTTTTTGGTATTATGTAAATATATAATTTGACAAAATAAATTAGAGAGTTTTTATTTCAGGGTGACAGACCCTGAAAGTATTTTCCATAGCGGTTTTGGCCCCAAATGGAAGTGGGCCGGTCTCCCAGCTCCCAAATGAATGTTTGTCCCGACGCAGGGTTTTGGGGCTGCGCACCCAGGAAAAATGAACGTGGAAAAGTTTCTTTAAATTTTGGAATTGCGTTAAATAAGTTAAAATACATATGTAAAAAAGGGGAGAATATACCATTATTAAACAACAAAATTGTTAAAAGGGTTTGGGCCCAGTTAATGGAGTAAAAAATTTTTTGTGTGTCTGTACGAGTTTAAATTTAAAAAATTTAAATTGAATAAATTTAAAATTTTAAATTTTAAGGGGTGAATAATGAAAAATTTCAGTTAAGTTAAATATTGGAAAAATAGAAGTTAAAAAGAGGATTCAAGGTTAAAATTTAAATAAAACTTAGAAAGCGAGGAGATTCAGAAATAAAAATTTAGGCACAGAATTTATTAAGGGGCGTTTTAGAACCCTTAAATAAAACACGTTTTTTTTTTCTTTGGGGGGGGTTTGTGACATCTCTCGCGTTCTTCTTCTAACATAACTCCCTACGTTCTTTGGCGGACGATTAATGGGAAAACTTTTTTTAACCCCAAATTTCCCAAAAGGAAAAACGAAAAACCAAAGAAATAAAAATAACCTTTAAAAAAGGGCAAAAAAGTTTAGTGAGAAAAAAATGGCAATCTTAGAAAGCTTAGTGTGGGGAAAAGTTGGAAGTGGTTTAGACGGCCCCCCCTCAAAAATCACGGAACGCCCACCCTCGCTAATATATATAAAAAGGAGCAACTATTGACACGAGTACATCAGTCTACCTGAAGTATCAGAATCGTTGAGTCTTCAACCAAAGGGAGGAGGGGTTATATTCTGAACGCTAGTTTAATATTGAAATTGAGTTTAGGGAGGATCCCTGAGTAGTTATATTGATAAAATGATCTAATTGCCGGGTCTGACTTAGTTAAAAGGCCGTACTTTGGTTTATTCTCATTTAAAATAAGTTTGTTCGTTATATAAGTAATTTAAGTTAAATTCTTAATAAAAGGGCATATTAAAATTATAGAATGTCTCACCCTTTTTTTAATTTCCCCCACCCCTAACTTTCCGGGGAAACCCCCCCGGAACATAAAATATCGACAGATGGTTATGTCACAACGTACTGAATTACAATATGTAAAAAGGAACGAATTATCCTTGGGTTAATATTGCTCATTTCACACACTTAATCCTTTTTATTCAAAACAAAATGCGAAATTGGTAATTGGAATAAATGTTATATTCTATTATTCTGCAATGTGTGTGTGGGAATACTAAATACAACCTTTTCTTTTTTTTTTTTTTTTTTTTTTTTTTTTGGAAATATTTTAGGAAAAGAATATAAAATCTTTTGCAGATGCTTTTACATATGAAAAGCAAATTAATCTTTAGAAAGACTCTACATATGTTGTCAAAAAGTAATGCAAAAGCATTTTTCAATCAGTAAATAAAATTAAAATATTTGCCTTTCCCACTCTAATATCATGATATATTGCAAAACTGTATATTTAACTCTTTTCATTTACATATATTTACTTTGAAGTTCTTATTCAACATCGAACAAATGAAAAACAATATTTCAGCATGGCTTTTATAAGCATTTCTTTGGATAAAAGACACACACAGAAGCAAAGATTAAAACCAAGTATAATAGAATTGAAATAAAATGTTTATTTTGAAGTTCAGAATAAAGAGAGTACCGTTTTATGAAAAATAAAAATTTCCAATTTCATTGCCTTAGCTTAAAAATTTTAATCACATTCAATATAGCTAAAAATGTCAATACAGTAGTAGAAGTGCCTTAAAATGACTTTTCAATAAAAGAAAAAGAAAAAGAACTGGTATTTGTTACAAAAAGACAAAATTCAGGGTATGCATGGCAACTAAATAAGGAAAATCCAAAACGATGTACAAATAATTTGATGAAATGGAGATTAAAATATGTAAAAGGAAATGAAATCCAACTTTTTCTTGTGATCTAGAAATAAAAAGATGTAAGTTGTTTGACCTTTTATTACTAATCTAGTTTTAAAAGGGGAAATTCTGCCATGCCTCACGGTTGAGTTCCCAATGTTTTGAAGAAAGAAATGTATAACAATAAAAGAAATATTTTATCTTTTATAAAACTACGGAAGAAATAAACTTTTAAAAAATATAAAAAATAATGAGTTTCCGCTAATTAGATAGATCATCAAAGATTGTACAGTTGTCAAAAATAAGGCAACCCAATGAATATGAAAGGTCCGTTCGTACTTTATGGAAACAATTTTGTAATTTACTTTCTCGTTTACATTTTGAAATAAAACTTTTGGGAACTTCACTTTGCTTTTAAAGTTTTCTTTTTTATTGAATGTAAAATAAAAAAATTTATTTTGAAAATGGCCCAAAATTAAAAAAAAGGTTTTTAAGGTTGCAAACTGGCTTTTTAAGGAGAAATATTCGTATTAAAATTTAAAAAATGTAAAACTCGATTATTGCATTTCAATTAAAGGCATTTATAATATATTAAATTTGAAAGAGAAGGAAAAACGTATAGCACAAAGTAAAAATTAAAACATGATCACAAAACTTCATCCTAAATATGTTCAAACGCAGGCAACTATCAAGAAAGTGAAGTCTCTGATCCTAAAAGAAATTCCGCCGACTCAAAAATTCATTGCATCGAAACTAGGAATTTGTTTCGCATTGTAAGCAAAATCATTCATAAAAATTTAAAGTTTAAAAGAATGTTTAAATCTCAAGTTTTATATATCAGGTTTTTCCAAAACATATTGCAGAAAGAAGCACCCAGAAGCTGAAAAATGGAAATTTGTGGTAATACTCGTTGAGGCATTGGTTGAGTTGAGTGGAGTTTGGGGTTTTATGGCGAAACCAGTTTTGGGTATCCCGGGCCCAAACCCTTTATAGGTTTGTTTGCTGAGGGAAAAGAGTTATGAAAAATGGGGGGTCGAAAATAGAGAAGGATCAATGGGGTACCCCGGGGGCGTGACACCCGTGTTTACCAAAAATAGTAAACCCCTTTAAAAAGGAAAAGACACAGGGAATTTGGGCACCCGTACCCACCTAAAGAAGGTGAGCCCCATGAGGGGATTTTAAGGCATTGGTATATTTAAGTGACTGTTATAAAAGAAGATTAATTCTCTGTTGCTCACCTGACAAGAATGGACAAACGAAATGGCTTTTTCCGTATACAGAAAAGTTTCCAAAGGGATTCATGGGAGTTACAGGATTTTGTTACAACGGCAATTTAAAAACCAAAAAAAGTCTCAAGCAAAGCCAAAATTCATTCACTCTACTATCAGCAGAATATCTTACAACCAATTTTTTAAGAAGAAATTCAAGCCTTGTATAAAAAAAGGACATTGACAAAGTTGAGCTTCATACGGACTAAGTCTGAAGTCACACATCAAAACAACTGCCACTTATTTATCAAAGGAAAAAAAGGAGTAAAGTGTATCCCATTTGATGAAATAGCAGTAACATTACGTGATTCTTCTTCAATGGACTTTAGGGCTTTCGGTTTATTAAAATGAGCCTCAGGAAAACGGCATCTTAGGACAATGAACGAACTTTGTAAAACGGTTCAAGAGGAATGAGATAAAACTGGCATGACAGTACTAAGAAAAAGTTTATTTTCGTGGAAAATTCGAGCTATAGAGCAATTGTCAAGAATTATGGCTATCAGACAGAAGCAAATCACCACAAAAAATACGGCAATTATAAATAAAAATTAACTATCAAAATCGTTTCCATAAAGTGTGAATGATCTTCTGTATCGTTATTCTTATCACAGCTAAGTACATTTAATATCACTGATTATTTTAAAAGGAGCTAAATTATATTAAACAATTAATTAGTCAACATAATATTCATAGTTAATAAGCTTCATAAGCAAATATTTATTTCTACTGAAGCCAAATTTTTGAATAATTTGAAAACTGTCTATATATCAGTGCTCCAAATTTCTCTTATTCACATCCTATCATTAGTTACACAAATTTAAAGAAAGAAACCATACAACCAAGGGCTAAAAATAAGGTACTTTGAGCAAACGATTCATAATATCTTTCTCCTTTTTAATACAGCCTGATAAGAAGATCAATACTTGCATTCTAAAAACTAATATTCAATCACTTTACTCTGCTATTATTTAATCGTAGGGCTAAGGAATCCAGGTAAATATGGTCGCCAATTTGTAGCCAGCATTGTTTCTGCATAGACGTGGGGTTGAGTCATGATACCACCACTGAGTTTCACCGCGTTAAATCTGTCAAGACTCTAAGCTCTCATGCTGACGTAGTATGGAATTTTTAACATCAGGGTGCGAGCTCAGACATTAAGACCCGTTACTTAAATTGGGGTTTAAAATTACGAGGTTCATCGCCAACAGCCCTCCTGTAATCTTAAAAAGTGACGTTAATAAACAATAAATCAATCAAAATTATTTCATCATAATGTGCTTCTAGGATTTTTCTTGAATTATTACAGAAGATCACGAAGAATGAAATTAAAAGTTTGAATTTATGAATCCATAGATATGAAAAACCCGAACACATAAAAATTTGTTGCGGGAGAAAATTATAAAAATCAGAAAACTTTATTTTAATTTGCAAAAAAAGAATCTCAGAGATTATTTTTAAGATAAATATAAAATTCATTAACAAAATTAAGATACAAAATCTAAATTCCAGCAAAATGCCATACTTCAGTTGAGATCCGAACTCCCAATATCGCATTAGGCTAATCAAACGCATTGTTGCTGTCAACCATTGAATCTAATGTGTTGCCACTCAGCATCACCTTTAAGTAGACTGAAAATAGCCTTGTAGAGCTCTCTATGGTATTCTGGACTGTTATAAAGAAATCTATTTTTGCCTGAAAATTTGGGGACCAAATGTTTCATAAGGTCTCTCTTCTATTCATTTACTTTTTTTGAAAGTGTAATTCCCTTGAATCCACAAAAGATCTTTCCAGACATGATACCATTTCAGAAAAGGAGCAAATTGAGTCTGAAATTCTATCACAGAAAAAGACTTCACGTCCTCCATTATTCTGGTCAACAAGAAAAGTCCTTAGTACTTTCACTGTACGAAGATATTCGGTTGATGTGTGCAGTTCTCTTCACTTAGATGTCGATGAACAACATCATTTAAGATCTCGATTGCATATGGTCTTTCTAATGATGGCATAACTTTGGACTGGAATCTTGGAGTAATTTTGCGTTGTTAAACCACAAAGCGACCTCCATCCCTTCTCTAAAGAGATGTTTTGAAACATAATAACGTGCCTTTATTCGAAGGCTCACGGTATTGATTCTCTCTCGGAGAAACGATGGATATTCTTCAAAAATGTTTGAAACGGACAAGTGTATTCTTCAGACGTGCAAGATGTATTACTCGGTCACCCTAACAGGCCAAACGGCAAATATAAACCAGTAAGATCTCGAAAGGTGACCAGACAGTCGTTTCATGTATAGGGCTCCGGTGAGTCGGGGGAAGCAAAGGAATGTGCAAATCTCTATCGACTGGTTTTTAGAGATATAAATGAACATGCTTCTTATATCTGTTAAATCTTTTCACCATTCCTTCAAAATTGTTGTATAGATTTTCTAAATACGTAGTAGATTGAAGAACTCTTTGAATAAAATTTAATCGAAATCCTTTCCTTAATCTGATTGTAAAATGAGAGAAAAAAATTTCCCATCATATCTAATATTTACCATAACTTCAGCAATTGTTCATTCCCAATTGTATAGTTTCTGGCCACTTTTTGAAATATTTCAAAATAACTAGTATGAATCTATAGTCTCTCTCAAGTGAGTGAGTAAATATTAACCGCAATGTTCAGCTACTTGAGGGCTTGTAGCCTTTCTTGGTCACAGGTAAAGGTTGGTGAACCTTTACGATCAACGTGCCATTTTTTCTAAAGACATTTAATGAGATATAGACGTGCCGTCAAATATTTTTGGCTTGTTATCTTTGGGAAAATAATAAAATTAAATACTAAACAACTCTAGACACTTTATTTACTACGAAAAAATACATTTTGCGCTGTATAGTAAAAAAATATTTTAGTTATGCGTGTAATTTAAATTAAAGAAACATTAGAATGACTTTTGCTGTTGCACATTAGATGACAAATAACTTATATTAGGATTGTGTAAAATGTTACTTTTAGCAGAATGTATTCTAAATTGCAGTGATCTGCAAAACGGTTTCTAAGAAATTAATTCTGTTTGCTATGGTTCAATTTTTTTGACAAAAGGATTTGGGATTTGTTTCAAAATTCCATTTTGCAGACAATATTCTACATATCACTGTTCCAGAACATAAAACATACACCGTTTTGTCACATTTACTAATTGTGCCAAATTTCTCTCTCTCTCTCTCTCTCTTGGCCCACCAAGTTGAAATTCTCTGCTACACTCTTATTATTTTACACTTTTGGTGTTTTTGCTAAACTAGCCTTGTTAAGAAGCAGTTAAAAAAAGTCCTATATATATACACTGGTGTGCAAAACTTAAGCAACAATGTAAAAATTTAGCAGATAGCCATGAAATTGCAGTAAAGGAGGTCTGGAGATCAGTAGAGGGAACACGTAAGTCAGTAGAAACGTCATGCGTATGCAAATATCAGGAACAAAACGTCAGAAGCGATGTAAGCATACGCAAAACGCGTGATGTCGGCGCGCGCTGCTCAACAGTAGAATGAAATGAATGACGGAGACACAATTCACCATATTCTCTGCAAGTGCCAGTGAGTCAGTTCGTGAAATATGGCTAGAAGAAATCACCTGGACGATTTCACACGTGGAAGAATGATCGGAAAGCTGGAGGAGGGGCGTACTGTCACCAGTGCAGCTGCACAGTTCGGAATCAACAAAAGTGTCGTTTCGCGCGCTTGGAAAGCATTCCAAACCACAGGTACAGCTGTTAGAAAGGTTGGTGTGGCCGCCCGAGGACGACAACTGCAGAGGATGACCGATATATCATCCTTCAGGCGAAAAAAGGTCGACCGCAGTCAGCAAGCGTCATTGCTCAGAAACTCTGTACAGCAACAGGTCGACAAGTGTAGCGGTTTACTGTGGCCAGACGCCTTCACAAAGGGGGCGTGTTCACCCGCCGTCCTGAACGCTGCCTCCCGTTGAAAGATGGCCACCGAAGCCACCGTTTACAGTGGGCCAGAGAGCACAAAAACTGGACAATTGATCAATGGAGTCGTGTCCTCTTACGGATGAGAGTCGGTTCAGTACCAGAAGCGATTCTCAACGCGTTTTGATTTGGAGCGGTTTTATCCCAGTGACATCAAGGAAAGACATCGTTACGGTGGTCCCGGAGTTCTTGTCTGGGTTGGCATTATGCTGAACGGCGGAACTGAGCTTCCCATTTTCGACAGAGGGTCTGTAACCGGGGATCGCTATTGTGAGGAGGTACTTCTTCCCCATCTGCATCTTTTCCGAGGTGCCATTGGCCCAGACTTCATCTTTATGGATGACAATGCACTGCCACATCACACTCTTGCTGTTGAGGAGCTGCTGGAAAGTGAAGATATCACTCGAATGGATTGGCCAGCGTGCTCCCCAGATTTAAATCCCATCGAACATGTGTGGGATGCTTTGGGGAGACGTATTGCCACACGCTTACATCATCCGGAGTACAACCAACAACTCAAACAGATGTTGATTGAGGAATGGGCACTCCTACCTCAAGAAATGTTGCACCAGCTGGTTCTGAGTATGTGGAGACGGTGCAAAGCAACCATTGTAGTAAGGGAAGGGCATATACCATATTAAGGGACATCTGCTTGTTGTTCTTCCTGTTGGATAGACAATCATGAGTCGCCATACTATGCGTTCAATAAAGCTTGTTCTTGTTTGATTCCATACCGTATGCGTTGCATCTTTTTCAGCGCCGATGCTTTCGTCATCCTTACGTACATAATACTCTCCCTCATTTCAGAATTTCATGTCTCTCAGATGATTTTTCGTGAAGGTATGGCAATAAACCCACCTGTTGCTTAAGTTTTGCACACCAGTATATATATATATATATATATTATATATATATATATATATATATATATATATAATATATATATATATAATATATATATATATATATATATATATATATATATATATAACACAAATAAACTTTGAAATACAGTTGTGTCAATGAAATTGACTATACTGTGTGTAAGTAAACTTTAGATCATTAGCAATTATAGAGTTCACGGCGTAACTAAGACAAGACAATAACGAACGTGTGCACCCCCTGAACCGATCCCTCACATTTGGTCGTAATAGAGTTTATAGTGAACTTTGTTATTTTAAACTAGAATGCTAAAGGTATGCAGGTAATAAGCACACAAAAATAAAACACATTCTTTCGAAGTAAATCCTAATTTTTCTGGAACAATACTCTAATAATTACAGCATATTTTCTTCGAACATGAAACATTTAACACACTCGTATAAATCCACAATGGCATATTCAAAAAGTCACATAAATATTGAATTTAGCAATTTAAATCTGTAATCTCTAATTTGCAAAAAGCTGATGAATGGACACGGTGCAGTTTTTTTACATCCGATATTTCTTCTTTAAGTAGTCTTTATATAAGCAATGATGCTTATCAGTTTCCTAAATTATCATTTCAAACAATCGTCCCAGGTTCCTCCGCATTTATCTTGAAATATGAAATTTTGCTCGCAAATTTGGTTAATGATTAGTATCCGGTAATAAAGCACGCTTATATCTTCCCTTAGGGCGAATTACTTCCAATAGCACTCTGGAAGTCTATCTTTAAATCTAGTGTAGAAATCTACTTGCTTCCACTAAAAGTATCGAGAGTGTCATCATTATTAAGAGAGGATTGCTGTCTTTTCTTCAAGATATTATTTGGTCTCCTATAGCCAACTCAAAATTTCTTTCAACCATCTTCTTAATCAGCATAGCTTTTGTACTTCCTTTTTCTTCACTAACACGAAATATTACGTGTTTGAACAGCGTTAAAATATAAAAAGTTCCCACGCAAATAACATATTTTCTTCTGAATAAATCTTCATTTATTTTGGAACTCTCTAATAATTACAGTAGATCTTTTTCTGACAGGAAACAAGTAACCCACATGTCTGAATCTCCACAATATCGCACGTTCAAACATCCCACAAAAATAGAACACATCAATTCAATTCCTTAATCCTGGTATCATGTAAAGCAAATAAAACTCAACAGGTCCTAATAAATTATTGTTTTTTCTTATGTCTCCCTGTATCATCTTTGTATAGCCGTGGAAGAATATTATAAGTTCTCAACTATTAGATAAAACACTAGATAAACACTGTCAAATAATCACTCTAGATACCACTGGATTTGTTTCTCAAAATATCTAGTTTTGTCAAGAAATTTGTCAACCATATTTGAAGCAAAAGTCACTCCTACTTTGCGTTATTGAAAAGTGTACTTTCTTTACCTGCTAACTATCTTTTCGGCCACGATAAGTTTGAAGGAAGCGACATAAGTCAGATACACACATACACACACACACACATATACGGACTCTATATCACGAAGTTGCTAAATCCCGAAAAAAAGTTTGTTATATAGAGGTTCATCTTTCAATTTTCTTTATAAACCACATAAAACAAATTTTAAATTTTTAAACACTATATACAAAAAGTAATTATTCACAACTTTTTGTAAATTAATATTTATTTATTTTATATATCATACCTATCAAAAAAAAAAAAAAACCGCTAGGAAAGTTTCTTTACGACTTTAGCCACTTCCTGAAGAATTAAATTTTTTCTTTGATGCTCAAGCACTTACGTTTTGACATTTTTAGAGCTACAAGATACGAAGTTACCAGTACGACCAATCAACACTAAAAATTCAATCAACACTAATAGTTAAAGGACAAAGGAACACGAGACAACTCCACTGAGGATGAAAGGGGATATGGAAGGTGGTTCGTAATGTGGAGGCTCGACTGTATATATGTTCTATACTGTCTTGATATGTATCTTTTTATTGCTTTGCCTTAGAATTTTTACGATACTTAAGTAAATGATTATTAATCAAATATTCTAAGGTAAGCCAAAACTTTCGCTCTACAGCTTTCTTAAACAATGATAAGTAACAGTCGCATGCATCTTCAATGATTTCACACGTCTATGGTCACGTGTGTGGAATTTTATTATAATAGCGTCAGTTTTCTCTACAGGCCACAACATGTAGCCACGATATCAGTTAAAACCCAAAAAAGAAAAGGTGGATTAAATTTTGGTTCAGAAGGAATGAAAGGTATTGAAATTCACAGGGGACTTCTGTCACAACACGGAAAAAGGTGCTTTATTTCGTAAAAACATTTGTTTTTAGCTGAAACGTTTAAAACCCGGGAAAAAACGTTGCAAAAAAAAGGGGGAGTTTAAACCTCGACCATTGATATCAAAATTCAGTAACTTCGAGAGACATGATTACAGCAGACAGCAAGTTACCATAGATGAGGTCACTTTTGTTTTGAAAAAAATGCAAGACTCTAACTATCAAATTATCCACGATGAGTTCAAACTCCGTAAAATGTGCAGGCGATGATTACCGCGAATGCTTACTGAAGCAAACAAAACGAAAAGATTAGACATCTGCCAACGTTCATTGTGGAAGGTGACGCATTTTTAAGTCAGATCGCTAACGGATAGAAACACGCAGAATCCCCAGAACAAAAAAATTCAAGACCTAGCCATCGAGTAGAATGATGATGGTAACCCTATTTTAGGAGAAAAATGACTCTATATTGGACAAATACACTGCTGGCCACCGTAAATGCAACACATAGAAAGACAAGAGATAGCACAACAAAATTTATTTTGTAGATAACTTTGACCAAATCAAATGATTAAATTTATAAGACTTTGGAAGTGTGGTTCCTGCCCGAATCAGTAGCCCGAATGCCCCATTGTTGGGGATCACCGCTGCCACACGCCCGGCATTGATTCAAAGAGACTTTGGGTGTTCTTTAAGCGACCCAGATTCCACCCCAAAGGATCTGGTGTCTCAGCTGGGGTGTAACAGTCAATCGTTGAGAAAACCCTGGACCACATGTTTTTTATCGGGAAAAATCCCGGGGAGCCAGCCGGCCGGGAAACAATTAATCTGGTGATTGACGAAGAACCTTTGGAAAATGCGGGTACGTGTGGTCGCGCATTATCCGAAATTGCTTTTTGGGCCCCCAAGGTAAAGGGAAAAACAACTGGCTCCAACACCCCGGGGTGGCGTGGCTGTTTAAAGCCCGCAATGCGTACTAGAAGAGTTCTAGAGTGATTTGCAAACTGCCCCCTACCATAATACCGGGGCAGAACCGTGTGGCGGTGCATAACGCAGCTGTTCAGCACCCTTTCTCCACGGGTTCCAGACTCGAACCGAGCATGGGGGCGCGATGCGTGACTCGTCAGTAAAGACAATTTCATTCCATTTTGCCACCCAAATACTTCTTTCATCGCACCTTGGTGGGGGGAACGTCTTTTTCTGCGTGGGTAGACCCAATGGACGTTTTGGGGACGGATCACTTACAGAAAAGGGATGAATGGTACGCGAGCACTAAATGATGCGTTACAGACTCAATGTGTGGCTATGGTTCGTGGGGGACTGACGATCCGTCACGCCATGCGCACAATTTTCCTGTCCTCACGTGGTAGTGCACTGAGGGGATGGACGACCACGTCGGTCCGCTACCCTCCCCACCCAAACCCAATATCCGCATTACAGTTGTTTGGTTTCGTGCAACACGACTACCGATTTCCCTGAATGATAATCCACGATTTCGATAGGCTACTATCCTTCCTATGTCGAACTCGGATACTTGATCAAATGCTGATCGCTGTTTTCTACGAGACATAACTGATCGTTTTTTGAAAAAACCACAAGAAAAACACAATTGCCGAACTTGAAATCGTCGAAACCCCCCAAATAGCGTTTTGAGGGGTGCCACTGGCGCGGGGATTTTTGTCGCGCTGAAATTTAATTATTTGCATATCTCACCTCCGCCAATGATGTTGTAAATTTGTTTTTTGCATGCTTCCCTTTAGGGTGTTGATTTTGCAACGGTATATAAGGATGGCCAAAATTTGAATTTTTTAAAATTTCTTTTTTTCTTAGTGTCCTTGTATAAAAATTTACGCTGCACGAAATGCAAAGTCTTTTTTACGTCATTTTAAAGAGGATTTAATGCTGAATTCAATACAAAAAAAAATTTCAAATTATTGCAACGCAAAAATATTTATGCTGCATTAACTATAGATATACATTAGATACTGATGATAGCAGTGAGTTATCAGTGCTTATAATGGGGGAGCTTTTATTTTTTATTACAACTTCACATTGATGTTTCATTGAGCTGAAAATAGATTTAAGGTCTTCCTTCGATATTACATGATGCCAGGAAACAATTATACCCTCAATTAGTTCCTTTTTTATTTCATGAGTACCTCATTCGGACAATATTTTTTAAACGGTGCAGCAAAATTTTTTGATAAAATGGAATTTAGAACTATTTCCTGGCCAGGACAACAACTCAATGATATTATAACGATACCAGAGTCTTTTTACTGTGTGGCAAGGAACAGAGTCTTGGTAAAAAATAAACGAAGCATTGTTGATAAATAGATCCTTGATGGAAGGTAGAAGTTTGGGTTCTAGAATGGTGTCAATGTATTTTCTACCATTCAGTGTTCAATCGATGATATGAAGGTAACCGATACCACATGCTGATATGCATGATCAAATCATATAACTATGTGGGTACCTCACAGTTTCCTGGATGCAGTCAGGATAATGCATTTCTTCTCTTCTACGTCTTACAAAATTCCCGCCATTACTACCGAATAACGATATCTTAGTATCATCCCCATATAACTTTTGACAACTAATCATTTGTCCAATTAATGTGTTTCATTACCCTCTATAGTCTTTCTAAGCGCTGCTCTAAATTGAGATAAAGTTTTTTTCGTGGAATTATACATCTTAGTTTAAAATCTGTTAATCTTCTCCTGTTTGTTTTTGAACTGGCAAAAACACCAGCATCATTCAGGTAACTTCTGATGACCGTTGATGACATTCTTTTATCTTCGAGACATAGTATTTTTTTTTCTTCTGTCATCAACAAATGTGGGGGGCACCTTTTTGGCCTTTTTTTTTTTTTTGTTGTTAAATGTTTCTTTTGACATCTTAAACAAAACTTTTTTTGTCTCCAAAATGTAGTCCCCCAACCTTCCCCCCCTTTTTTTGCAAATTTTAACATATGAAAAAGCACTTTTTTCGACAAAATATTCTTTCTAAGTGTACAACCTTCTCTTTTTATTGATGTAATTTTTTTCTTGACTAAATATCATTGTTGTCCTGACCAGGAAACATTTTTGACCTCAATCCTATCGAAACCCTGTAGCTGTGTTTAAAACCCCTTTTCCAAAAAGAGGTACCTTGGAAAAAAAGAATTATTTTAGGGGTAAATTTTTCATTAAAAACCAAAGGGAAAATTTAAAAAATATTTTCAGTTCAATGAAACATCGATGTGAAGCTGTAATAAAATATAAAGGCTATCCCACTAAGCACTGATAATTCACTGCTAACATCAGTATCTAAAGTATAAATATAGTTATAGTAGCAATAACTTTTTTTTTGTATTGCAACAATTTGAATTTTCTTTCTTGTATTGAATTCAGTATTAAATTCTCTTTAAAATGACATAAAAGACTGCACTTTATGCAGCGTAACATTTTCTATAAGCTTACAAACTTAAAAAACATAACAATTTTGAATAGAGACGACAATCACCCATTTATTTCTTCGAAACATATAGCCTATCCAATAAACATTTCTAATTCCAGATCGTTATATTTAATAGCCCTATATGTCAGCATTAACTTTCAAGTACACTCATAAAATCCGCGACAATTATCACATCTGTGTTTTCAGTGGTAACCAGCTTAGTTTTTCACTGTGGCGTGCTTTTTCTCTCTGCTCTTAGCTTCAGATAATCTCTAGAAATTATTGAATAAAGCTACTTTTTAAATTTTAGTCTGATTCTGGCTCCAAAACCTATCATATATACATATATATACTATATACTAGCTGGTCCCGATAGACGTTGTCCTGTACACACGTCTTAAATCAAAAATTACAAAAATTTTGAATAAGTTGTAACAATCTGGAACGTTTGGATGAACTTTTTTATAAAGAAAGTTACTACAATACCTGTCAGCATCACGTGTACATTTACCACAATTCGACCGAGTATGTATTTACTATGAACTAAGTTTAATATAGAACCTATTCTGAATAGAAACTTAAACTTGTTTTATTAAAGGGTAAAAAAGATAAAACTCGAGCTATTTTCATAACAGGTATATTTTTTAATGCACAAAAAATAAATTTATCGTAATGCCATGAATGTACAATGTGTTTGGTTAATTCTTGAGGGGTATAAACAAACAAATGCAATGGTTCGCCAAACCTCGGACATGCAACATATAATTGGCCGTGTGAAAAGCAAGGGTTTCCTAAATCTAAGCCACACTTTTTTATTGTTTGACCTTGTGACTTATTAATGGTCATAGCAAATGCCAAGCGAACTGGAAATTGCAAACATTTAAATGGGTAGGTGAGTCTGAAAGAATCATTGGGATCTGTGGTAGAAGTACAACTTCACCTTGAAGTTTGCCGCCCAAAATAGTGGCCTCAGGAATATTGCGCATGAATTTTTAAAGAACAATCGCGCACCTTTACATAATTTTGGTGCATTATTAACTAATTGCGATATCGGACCGAATTGTGAATCTAAATCATTCTCGAATCCACACAAAAAATATAATCCAAATCGGTCCAGCCGTTTAGGAGGAGTTCAGTCACATACACACGCACAGAAGAGTTATATAGATAAAAATATATGCCGAGTCGTGGCGAAATGAATAAACTTTCCGATTCTGTAATTATTTTTGGCTGATTTTGATAGAAAAACTAGATTGTAATTTTAAAAACGTCGAAAATATCGGAAAATTCTTCCCTCTTCTTTCTTTTTTTTTTCTTGCCGCGCATTAGCAGAATAAATAGCACACGGGGGTAAAACAATTATGCATTTTAAGTTTTTTAATTAATAACTTTTTAACTAATTGCAATATTGGACCGAATTGTGAATCTAAATCATTCTCGAATCTACTTGAGCCCACACAAAAAATGTCATCAAAATCGGTACAGCCGTTTAGGAGGAGTCAGTCAAATACACACACACAGAAGATTTTTGTATATAAAGATATCTATATATATCTTTATAATATACATCTTTATATATATTAAATCTTCTGTGTGGATTCGAGAATGATTTAGATTCACAATTCGGTCCGATATCGCAATTAGTTAAAAAAAGATATTAATTAAAACATTAAAAACATTCCATTCAATATTCACCTGCATTGTTGTAACAACGTTATTGTTATAAAAATGACGTAAGTTGACGTCTAAAATCGATTTTCAGCCGAATTGGCCAAACCAGGTTTTCATTCTTATAAAACTGCAGACGAATCATGCTTTTTAGAGTTTTTAATTAATATATGTTCAAATAATCTTTATATATATAATTCTTCTGTGCGTGTGTATGTGACTGAACTCCTCCTAAATGGCTGGACCGATTCTGATGATATTTTTTGTGTGGGTTTAAGTGGATTCAAAAATGATTTAGATTCGCAATTCGGTCCGATATCGCAATAAGTTAAAAATGCACCAAAATCATGTAAAGGCGCGCGATTGTTCATCAAAAAGTCATGGGCAATATTCTTGAGGTCACTATTTTGAGCGGCAAACTTCAAGGTGAAGTTGTACTTCTACCACAGATCCCAATGATTCTTTCAGACTCACTTACCCATTCAATGTTTGCAATTTCCAATTCGCTTGGCGTTTTCTATGACCATTAATAAGTCAAGGTCAAACAATGACAATTTGTTGCTTAGATTTAGAAAACCCTTGCTTTTCGCACGGCCAATTCTATGTTGCATGTCTGAGGTTTGGCAAACCATCACCTTTTTGTTTGTTTATACCCCTCAAGGATTAACCAAAAACATTGTACATTCAATGGCATTACGATAAATTTATTTTTTGTGCATTAAAAAATATGCCTGTTATGAAAATAGCTCGAGTTTTATCTTTTTTACCCCTTTAATTAAAACAAGTTTAAGTTTCTATTCAGAATAGCTTCTATATTCAACTTAGTTCATAGTAAATACATACTCACACGCAATCGATAGGTCAAATTGTGGTAACTGCACATGTGATGATGTCAGCTATTGTAATATCTTTATAAAAAAATTTCTTTAAAAGGGTCCACATTGTTACAACTTATTCAAAAAAGGTTGTAATTTTCGGATTTAAGACGTGTGTACAAGACAACGTCTATCGGGACCGCTAGTATATATACATACATATATATATACATATATATATATATTGAGTTGGGCACAGTAGGCCTTGTCCCTCATGGAATGTCGCGCCACTGAGTTAAGTTATAATATATATATATATATATAAAGTAGAGAGAGGGATATAAATTTATTTTGTTTTCTTATTTTAAACTTCATATACAAATAATGAAACCACTTATTAATTAAGTGAAATAGTAAGATTTTTAAATAATTCAGTGTGATATAGTTTATTAATGAGGCGTGCTAATGTATGCTCATTACTGAAAAACTTGCCGGGTAATTTATGTCTTTGAAAAAATTCTTGCACTTATAATTAAGTGATAAATTGCTTATAAAGGAAAAATAGGCTTCAATTTTTAATAACCATTTTTATAATTGAAGCTTGTTCTGTGTATTCTGAAACATGTATTAATTAAAGAATCGCAAGCCTAGCACTGGTGAAATGATGATAACATAAAAGCTATGTGCATTGCGTTTTTTAATAAAATATTCCTTTTGTAATATGCTCTCGGGGGGAATAATGAAGTAATTCGATAACTACTTTCTTTTAAAAGGAGTATTTATTTTAAATCATTAGTTTTAATTGATTTTTATAATCAACCTTATGTTAGCCGATGAAATTTAATTATAAAATCCGTACTGGAACATAAAAACTGTGTTTATCCTGTGGACGCATTTCTATCGACTTTAAAAACTGTTTTTCATATCCATCGTCAAATTTCTTTCAAAAATCAGGCATCGGATTTGCTTCTCTCTCTTGTTACTTTATAAAGAAGCATCATATTAATCATTTAAGCAATTCTGAATTAATTTTTTTTTAATTAAGGTAATGGTTTTACAAGGAAATTGTTTATACTAAAACATACTTTAGAATAATTTAAAGATAATATTTTCTGTGTGTGTGTGTGTGTGTGTGTGTGTTAAGTTCGCTACATTTTTGTAATCATCAAAAAGTTTAATCATTTAATCATTAAAGAAGATTAATTAAGCTTTATAAATATTTGCAAGCTTTATGTAGCACCTTGTACTAAGTTAAATTTTTACATATTAGTTATTATATAATTCTTCGATTTTTGCAATACATTTCTAACCGATCCATTTGAATGACACTCCATATTGCTGTATTCATACACATAATACATTCACAAGGCATTTTAAGGTCTTTTTAAAGTATCCGAACTCATTGAAATGACCAAATTCGATCAGGAAATACATTTTTTTTATTGAATAAAGATGTTTCTTTTGGCTTTACAAAACATATTTTGTTTAGTTTCTACATTACCTACAGGCCTAGTTACAATCGGTTTTATAAAATTAGAAAAACCGGAAATGGATCTTTAATCTACCAGAAGTGGGCGTTTAAATTGTTCAAAATCTATCATGGCGAGTCTGAAAACTCAAAATGTTATGAATGTATTTCTGTAAAACTTTTTAACCAGATATTTATATTATTTTCTAGAGAATGTACAAAAATATTTCTTATTGAATGGATATTTTTTTAGTTGTGTGGCGTGTTATTTAAATGAGGGTCTCATAAAGATTGTCACATTTCTTATAATATTTACTCGATCTAAAACTTTTAAATTTTTTAAAACATTACAATTTTAGTACCTTTCTAGATAAATATATCTAATTTGTTTCAGTTATAATTTTACCTGATATAAGGTTTATTACTTTTTCTCTAATTGCTTTGAAGTTTTTCAAAAATATTGCTAAAATTTACTTATAATTGTTATTTTTTTAAAATTTAGATATTAATTTTATATATATATATATATATTTAAATATTAGTATTCATTGATATTGATTCCTAAAAGAGCATTTATAATGTTTTAGTATGCTATTTTTTAAAAAAGTACTCCGCACGTGTTTGGATACCTCAAATTTTTACATATAATTCTTCGTTATTGTTTGTAATGCATTTCTAATTGATCCGTTTGACCACTGGTACAGCTATTTATATTAATACAGCTTTTGATTTAAGAGCAGAAAATGGCACGACTGTATAAAATACAATTACATTTCATATTGCTATATTCATAGACAAAATATATTCCCAATGCATTTTAATGTTTTTTTATGAACATGGGCCGATCAGTGGTATAAATCTCAGTTTTGTACATATTCCAACTATGGATCCTAACGTGAAAGGAAGTGTAAGCTGAACAACACAATTGGGTTAGATATAAAAAAAAAATTTTTTTAAAAATACACTTAAAAACTGAACAGAAATGCACACTTATTTCTGATTTTTTTAATTTCAATTTAGTAACTAAAACGAGTTTATTTATTTCCCAGTTTTGCTTCCTAAACATAATTATCATTTTCTTTGTTGTTGAAATAAAATGAATAAGTAACTCTTCCAGTCTTATTGTCATATGGTGAAACAAAGAAGTGAACTTAAGATGAAAAATTATACACGCATTATAGGGTTAAAGCAATTATAATTAGGCAGTATGATTTAATTTTTAATGAATGTTGTCCTAATATCTATATATTCCCTAAAAAATGAAACATAATTCCTATTCCCATAGAAAATAAAAAATGCATAGTTTCTACTCCCATTACACAGGGTTAGCATCAATGAATAACCTGGATTTAAATATTTATATTTTCAAAACTACTGCAGTCATTACAATAACGGTACGAAATTAATAGAAAAAGAAGTCAAGTTTCATTTTCAGTTAAAATGTTCAATGTCTGACCATTCTGTTACACGACAGACATCTAATCTATAATCAAGTTTGTTCCCAAATAATGCAATGTCACACAGTCAATGGTACCTAATGCTGCACAAATTCCTTCTTAAATTTCTTGCAATGTTTTTGACATAGAAGATCAACGGTGGGAAAAAATCTTGGTTTTTTTTCTTTAATTTCGGGTATCATTTGTTTTAATATGTGTAATAGTTTCAGAAATATAAAAATTTAAAATCTGGTCGTTGACTGATGCAAACCCCATAATTTCCTTATGCCTCCTATTGTTCCTCTCTGTTACTCATTCACACTTTAGACATAATAATAATCAGAATAAAATGTTATTTTCAAGAAGCAAAATTGTTTCTTCGAAAATAATAACATTTCCCCCTTTTCTTAAGCCAAATTTTTAATCATATTTCATAGGTTAGGGATACATCTCAAAAGTATACATATTTATGACCTTGTGAAATGGAATCCATTCTGTCATTATCAAAGTTAATTAATATTCTAAATACACTGTGCTGTCCACCGTAAATGCAACACCAAGAAAGACAAGACATAGCACAAAAAATTTATTTTGCAGATAAGATGTTGACCAAGTATCAAATGATTAAATTTATAGATTTCTGTGAAGTGTGGTTCCTGCCAGAATAAGTAGCCAGAGAAGCCGCCATTGTTGCAGATCACCGCTATCACTCGTCTCGGCATTGATTCAAAGAGACTTTGGGTGTTTTCTTGGGGTACAGCAGACCAAGCAGTTTCCACACTTTGCCAAAGTTGATCTGGTGTGGCAGCTGAGAGTGTAATTTGGGTCAATCGTTGAGCAACCATGGACCACATGTTTTCTATTGGCGAAAGATCCGGAGAGCGAGCTAGCCGGGGAAGCAATTCAATCTGGGGGATTGAAGAACTTTTGGACTGCGTGCCACGTGTGGTCGCGCATTATCCTGTTGAAATATAGCTGTGGCCAAGCCCTGAAGGTGAAGGACAACTGGCTCCAACACCTCGGAGATGTAGCGCTGGCTGTTTAAAGTCCCGCAATGATATAAAAAGGAGTGCAGAGTAATTCCAATACCGCCCCATACCATAATACCGGTGAGAACCAGTGGGCGGTGCATAAGCAGTTGTTCAGATCCCTCCCACGGTGTCTCCAGCCCTCGAATCCGACCATCGTGGTTTGCAACAGATGGTGATTCTTTAGTAAAGAAACTTCATTCCATTTTGCCACCCAAATACTTCTTTCATCGCACCATTGGCGGCGGAGACGTCTGTGGTTCTGCGTCAGGGTAGACCAAGCAATGGACGTCTTGCGGACAGACCACTTTTCAGTAAACGGCGTCAAATGGTACGCGCAGACACTAATGATGCGTTACAGACTCAATGTGTTGTGCTATGGTTCGTGATGTGACTGAGATCCGTCACTCCATGCGCACAATTTGCTTGTCCTCACGTGAAGTGGTGAACTGAGGTGGATGCGATCGACCACGTTGGTCCGTCGTCCCCTCCTGCATCCAACGGTCATATATCCCGCATTACAGTTGTTTGGTTTTGTCCAACAGGACTACCGATTTCCCTGAAAGATAATCCACAATCTCGGTAGGCCACTATCCTTCCTCTGTCGAACTCGGATACTTGATCAAAAGCTAATCGCTGTTTTCTGCGAGACATAACTGATCGTTTTTAAAAAAAACCACAAGAAATACACAATTGCCGAATTTGAAATCGTCGAAATCTCCAAGCCTTAAATAGCGCTTTGAGGTGGCGCCACAGGCACGAGTGATGTGTGTCTGCGGAAATTCTAATCATTTACATACCTCACCTCCGCTAATGCATGTTGTAAATTGCATGTTATTTGCATGCTTCCTTCAGGGTGTTGCATTTACGGTGGCCAGCGGTGTATATACTGTAAAACCTATTTTCACTAAACAGCTTTAATCATAAATGATATCTACTTTTATCGAAACCTTTATATGTGTTGCATAATCCCGTACAGAAGATGGTTCGTAGAATGGATAAAATAAAAGGTCTTGGATACTTTTAAAATTTGACAATAAAAAAGATAAATTTGAATTTTTCTTAAGTTTAAGGAAATTTAAATTCAGAAATTTTATAATTGTTTCAGTCGAAGGAATAAAACCAGTTTTTTCTTTATATTTTCTTTTCCCTGAATCTAACGAATTGTAAATTTCTAGAAACTATTTTCTTAAATGCAATACTCTCAGCTCAAAATATAATAAGTAGGTTATTCGCAATCCTTTTAATATTAGAATATTTGTATAATATTCGCATAAATAAAATTACAACTCTTCTAACAAGTAAATAAACAATTATTTAAGTGAAACGTTTTTGCAATGCTTTGTAAAATGTTATTTTCCCCTACTTGCATGCAATTGCATTTAGTTTTAAAAAATTTCATTCGAAAGCAGTGCTTATAAGAAATTTGTGAATTTCAGATACAATGTTCAATAGCTACACACACACAGCTACTTATTTAAACATATAACTTAAAAATAATTTTTATGGATTTTGTACAACAATGATATATTTACGAAAAAATAATAAAGAAGTTAAAATATCTTTGGAGGTATCTTTCCAATACCAAAAATTAAAGGGAGAATTCAGTTTTTCAGAATGAAAAAGTTTGGATTTTTACTACATTCGACATTGCTATCTTGTGGCAGAAGAAAATGTATTAATTTTTCATCTTGTTTTAATCAATCCAAATTTCCTGATAAAATACATTCTGATGTCTCCCCTTGTGTACTTTAATCTAAAAAAGGTATCTATTTTTTAACATGTTAATATAAAGAATGTATATTTAAGTCATTTTTTTTAAAATTTTAAATATACGTATAATATTGATGTACGATTATGTCCGAACGAATTTAAAATAGTGGGATATATTTTCTAAATGAATAAATTTAAGTTTGTGTCCTTTTAAAAGGGTTCAGCAAAATGTTTAAATTATAAATATTGAGTCCAAAAACACAGTAACATCGGGAAAATTTTTATATTTAAAGTGAACGAGATGCCAGCTCCTACAAAAAATGAAACAGAATGTTACAAACAAGCAGCAATTATTTTTTTAAAAAATATAATCACCTAAATAATTTATGAGAGAAAAAACATTAACGTTGTACACCCAAAGTACTATAAAGAAATATTCCGTTTAAGTTAGTTACTTAACAATTATGAAATAGTTCAAAATTTAAAATTCTTCATAAGCTCTACTTTAAATTTCATTGACCATCAAAAATAAACAAAGATTTGTAAAAATGTTTCAAAGGAATAATTTTAACAATGTATTCAAAAACCAAAAATTTATATTAATTTAATTATTATAAGATGTAATATTTACTACAATACTATTTGTGAAAACAGTTATAATCAAATCAGAATTATTTTTTTTATTGTATTTCAAAAATTTAAAAAATATGAAAAGCAAAAATAATCAAAGAAACCATGAATAAAGCCAAGATTGCTCTAAAATTCCCAAAAAACCCTAAGAGCTCTGAAAAAGTTAAAATATTTTTATAAAAACTTAAAACAATACCACAATTAAATGAATTTTTAAAAGTTTAAAGTTATAATTTAACATATTAATCTATCACCATTTTCGATTGCATTAAACTTAAATATATCATTAATTCAATTTGAATATTACTTAGTAGTTCGTAAATAATTTTAAAAGTTCTCAGAAATTTAAAAGAAAAGTATCTGGTATTTTTATCTAAATTAAAAAAAAATAAGGGTTTTTTAATAAAAAAAAATTTTTTTAACCTATAAATTATAAACAAAATTTTTAAAGTCAGTAATGCTTATTTATGTCATTTAAAAAAATCTTTTATCGAAAACTATGATTTGAAAAAAAAATGATTTATTAATTCTTCTTTCACGTTCTATTTATAAAATAAAATTTGAAAATCATAAATGAAAGGACTTTCTGGGTACTTGTGTTCTACTTGAATATTGTTTACGCATCGAATGGAAATCTCCAACACTTTTTCAGAATAATTCAAGAGCTCTGAAACAAGTAACAACCATCCTCTTAAAATCTATGTTACTAACGCTAATTAAATTAAGAGAAATGATAAAACTGAACGTATCCCTCATATACATAACTCTAAGCTCTACACAATTACTTGTTTTTTCCTCTCCTCTTATAAATTCGAGAATCAAAATTTAGCACACATAAGAGAGTCGCTTTATTGTATACATTACCACTTCAAAACAAATTACTCATGAATTATTTTCGATAAAAAAATAATTGATGCACAAATAAAAGAAACATTCCCCAAAATATAGAGTAAAAAAATGTAAAAAAAATAAACTTAAATTCCGATTTAGTTTTATTTTTTGAAATGAAAACATACCTCTAATATTAACCCTAATTTTCTCTCAAATTGTGTAGTATGATATTTATTTAGTTATTACTCTTAAAAGAATCCACAACCGTAAAATTTTGGAAATTTTGCTCGGTTATTATTCTGCAACAGGTACTAGCAACAGACACAATAACTGACAGAAAATTGAATGTTATAATAGGGAATGGATTGTATTAGGTTGAATAATGTACCAATTCCTCTCTTATATGCTTTATAATAATTGCTAGTCGTTACCAACTCTTTTAGCCAGAATTTTAAGGATGTATGAATTTGTACTACTTTTATTAATTATATATATATATATATATATATATATATATATATATATATATATATATATGAATTATTAATACCTATGGTCCGATTCTATTCAAAAACATCGTATAACACTCATATCTTTATTTTAAAAGGATATAGTAGACTTTAATTTCTAATATTGAATAGAATTATCTTTTACGCTCCCGTAACTCCCTCCTCAGAAGTAGATTTCACAAAATCCATTTTTAGTGGACTGCTACTCAACAAAATAGCATGCTTGCCAAATTTCAAGTATATCTAAAATATGTTACTTAAAACGAATTTTTTTTCATCAATAAGCCCCGCAACTCACCTTGAGAGTCGATTTCTGTAAGACCCTCAACTCATCAAAAGAAACATGGGTACAAAATTTCAAGTATATATGTCAAACAGTTCAAAAACAGAAATTTTATATAAAACGACCCTTAGCCCCTAGCATCCACCCACAGGGGTCAATTTTTGCAAACCCTCCTTTATATAGATAGATTATTGCTGTGTATATTTTTGGGATTCAACTACAGAGGGCGCTGTGAAAGCGCGGCCGTATAAAGATGTAGTGATAAGCCCACAGACACTCGAAAGAGTAGAAGGTATGCAATTTGTTGCGAGTTACTATATTACCGGGTATTAGCGTTTGATGATAATATATTTTAAGTGTCTCAGGGGTGTTAAATTTCTCTAGAGGGCTGAAAATGTAAACAATTTTCAAACAGGTATAATTCTTTTAAATTTAAATTAAATAATGCGATTATTTTACACATTATTTATAAAGGAAGGGGATTTCAGAAAAATGTAAAATGTTTAAAATATAATCATAATTTTAAAAATTAAAAGCATACGAAAATAGGAAACATTTCTACAAAAAATATTAATTAAGTTTTACGTTGTGCATGCTATTTTCTAAAATAGTAGCTTTAATTACTAGCTATAAGTTGGTTTATAAAGTTAAATGTATCCTTATTACACTGTAGTATTTTTATATAAAGTTTTTATATAAAGTTATTTTGAATAATAAGTTATATTTTTCAAAAAATAAAAAATTACGTTTTCAAATTTTTTAAAAAAATTTTCAATATTTTTCAAATATTTTGAAATACAAAAGATGTATTATTATTAAATGATGTAGGGCTTAAAGAGTATAATACATTCTACAATTCTCTAAAGTTTTATACACACATCATAGACTACTATTTTAGAAAATAGTATGCGCAAAGCAAAAATTACTTAATATCTACTACAGAATTTTCATATGCTTATAATTTTAAAAATTATGATTATATTTCAAACATTTTGTACTTTTTTGAAGCACCATTCCTTTATAAATAATGTGTAAAAGATTCGAATTATTTAATTTAAATTTAAAAGAATTATACCTGCTTGAAAGTTGTTTATATTTTCAGCCCTCTAGAGAAATTTAACACCCCTGAGACCCCTTACAGTGTTTAATAAAGTCTTGTTGTGTTTATAAGGAAATGTGGAAGAGTCAATGGTCTGAGAAGTGAGTCATTCCATCCTGACCAAAACACGAAATCACTAAGCGTGAGTGCTGAATTCATCAGAAGTGGAATATTGTGAACGCCTTCGTTTTATTAAGTGAGTAAGTGAATCTCCATTTTCTTTTAAGAACTGAGAAGAAAGTTTTTGCTGAAATTACAGTTATTGAGTTTTATGTGATTTTGAGACTTTTTGTGAGTGAGAATAGAAAACTGTGACTGGGTTTTATACCTATTAAAAATACTTGTGTGCGAATATTATGTAAACAAAAAAAAATGTCTTTTTTAACTAAAGGAAGAAAAGTAGACTTGATAAATTTGGTCCTAGAATTGAACGAAACTGTTCCACCTTATAGTATAGTCATCGATTTAAGAAAAATCATAATGGGATCTGAAAATTATGAGGATTGTTTTGTAAAAGGTTAATTTATTAGACATGGTTATCGAGGAATGTGAAAAGGCAGAAAGGGAAATAGAAAGAGAAAGGAAAAGGCAGAAAGGGAAAGACAAAAAGAAAAGGAAGAGGCAAAATTGGAAAGTGAAAAGGAAAAGGCAGAGGCAGAATGGGAAAGAGAAAAGAAAAAGGCAGAAAAGGGAAGAGAAAAGGCTAAAGCTGAATTTGAATTAGAGAAATTAAGATAACAAAATTTTAATATTAAAACTAAATCCAATCATATAAATAGCGATCCGTGGGATATGCGTCATTTAAGGTATCCGACTACGTTCGGAACCATGATTTTAAAAAAGCGCATAAATGTATAATTTTCATGATATTTAGTGTCACTTAGATTAGAATATGTATATAAAATTGTTTTAAGAATAGTATTAAATAAAAAATTATTTAAGTACAATTTTTTGACAAAATATGAACATAGAATGACCCATTTTCAAAATATTCTCCTTTTGTAAAAAATGCTTCTATTATAATAATATTTTGCCTGTATATGGCTCAGACCTCTGTACAGAGGCTCAACTAGAAATATATAACTTAGAAGTGGGTTTATCCATGTTTTACGACGACACAGAGGGAGAAATTTTAAGAAAAAAACGCCGATAATTATACTTCAAATGGTTGTAACTCTGAAAATAATGTGAATTTTTCAAAATTCCTAGTTGAGCCTCTGTAAAGAGGTTTGAGCTATATACAGGCTAAAATATTATTATAATTTGGCTTTTTTTAAAAAAAGGAGAACACTTAAAAAAAAAGATTATTCTATTTTAAATTTTTTTCCCCAAACATTGTGTTTAAAAAAATTTTTTTTTGTCATAATGTCCTTAAAACAATTTTATAATGTATTCTTTTAAGTGGTACTAAATATCATAAATATTATTCATTTACTGCTTTTGAAAATCAGGGTTTCGAACTTTGGATTTAAATAAAAAAATTTGAAATCGAAAAGGGGGGGACATAACTTTTTTTTTAATTTTTTTTCAAAAAGGAAAGTAAAATTTCATTAGATAAGGAAAAGGGGGTACCCGTTATTATGCTTATTGCCGTATGAGATAACTAAATTAATTGCTCGTGAAAGAAAAAAAGCGAACGATTATAATCACGCGCTACTTTCAAGCTCGAGTTTTATTAGAGCTTTAAAAGGGATTGATTTCCTTTCATCTCAAAATTTTAAAAGATTTTTTTCTACTCTTCCAAAAATTCAGACAGTAGTTACTATTTTTTATTTAAAAAAATGCAGTATTGCCTTTTTAAATTAAAATTATAGCTTAAAATATTAACTACTAGCCGCAAACAAATTTTGAAAATTTTTTTTGGAAAGACAAACTTTATCTACTTTAAATAAAAGCGAAAAAGTTTTTATTTTGATAAAAGGATCAATTTGTTACAACCAAATGTGCATAATAAAATCATAAAAAATTTCATAGAAATAAATTATCAATTTTATTGTATTTATGGTTATTTTTTTGGCGATAATTTACACATGAAAAAAAACAATAGTAGCTATTCAAATAAAAAGAGACTTAACACAACCTATCACTTTCAAACTAATTTGAAATAAAAAAAAAGGTTTTAACACATTTTTTTTTCAGTCAAAATTAAAAGGGCCCGGCGTAGACAAAAAAAAGGAAAAGTTTTGCTTCACATAAAAGATAGATATATGGTCGCCTATTTTGCAGCTCACGCCAAAAATAGCAGATAAATTTTTTCCCCTTGACAATCATCATTATTTTCGGACACTTCACACAATATCTTTATAGATTATAGCCTTTTTTATTCTGGGTGTATAAGCTATATTTTGATATTTCTAAAATCCCTTAAGTTGTTTTTTTCGGAAAAAGCAAATAAACTTCACGCATCAAACTTTCGCTTTTTAAAATTAGTAAGATATGGGAGAAAGGCAGGTGTATAAATTTTAAACAAAAAAAAGCATTGCAACCGTTAAAAAACAACTATTTTTTAAAATAAAGAAAATTATATAAGAATCACGCTTTTTCAAACATTTCTTCACAAAAAGAAAAAAAGGTAAAAGACGTTTGAAAAAAAGCAGGGTTCACTTTTGAAGGGGGTGCCAAACATGGTTGTTTAAAAAGGGGGCTGCTTTTCTTTCAAAACGGGCCATTAGAGGGCAGGAACCTTTCTTTTCATAGTATGTAAAAATGATCGCTCAGAGGGGAAAAATGACGGTTTCGTCGCCACGTGAAATTTTTTCGTTGGGTAAAATCCTTTCGATTTGTTTTGGGTTGTTTGGCGTTGGGCTTACAAACGAAAAATGTACTGAATAATTTAAACATTTTAATTAATTATTTGAAGCTAATTTCATTTTTCCCACATATTTGTATGTATAATAGAAGGAAAAAAATTTTATCTTTTTGGGGCAAAAATAAGAAAAAACAACTTTTCCAAGTAAGCAAGTCAAATTTGTTTTTTAAAAAAATCATTACACAAAAAAAAAAAAATAAACATTAGATGGAATGTATAAAAAAAAAATTTTCCCTATTATATACGTGCGGCTACAATTTTTCAATTTTGAAGAAAAAAAAATATAATGGGTTTTATGAAATACAGAAAGATTTATTAAAAAAAAGGGGCCCCAAAACCCAAAAACCAAAAAAAAAAAATTTTAAAAATTTTACTTTTTTAAGAAATATAAAAAAAGAAAAAACTTTTTGCGGATTTGGAATCAATAAAAACCGAAAAATTTTTTAAAAATTTTTTTGGAAAAACTGATGGGATTAAAAATTTTTTTTATTATTTTTAAAAAAGGGGAAATATTTAAAACCCATATAAGATCCAAAATTTATTTCTTATTAAGATGAGTTTTTTCTAAATAGTTTTTTTTCCGAAAATAAGGTATATATCTGTAAATGCATAAATTAAAAAATTTCTTAGTTTTTTTCAAAATATCGGGTTTTTAATGAACTTTATTCCGTTTTAAAAATGGTATATGGTATAAAACAACTTTTTAATAAAGTTTGGGCAATAAACAAAAAAAATTTAAAAAGGTATGTTGACTCCCCAAAAAAATTTTTGGGTTTTGGGAGAAAAATTTTGGGGAAATTTTTTTTTTTGTTTTAATATTATACCCCAACCCTTAAGATTCCAAAAATACTTTTTTTTTAGTTCCAGATATTTAGAAGCTAAGTTATAGCTTATTTAGTAAACCGGTTTGGAATTTTCAAAACCGGAAATGGGTGTTTAAAGAGCCCAAAAATGAAAAACAAATAGTTTGAAGGGTCTTTTCGTGACTTTTAAAATATAAATATTTAAATTTATTGTAAATATAGATCAACTTACCCCTTTTTTATTTTTTTAATATTTTTAATCTGACAACTTTTTTTTTTAATTCAAGTTTCTTTTTACTGAGTGGCAATAATATTATCGTTTATAGTTTGTTTACATTGTTCATTCAAAAAGCGTTTTTTTCTTTAATTTTACTTACTTTTTTTTATTTTTCTTTTTATTCTTCTTTTTCATTTAATTTTAACGTTTTTTTGATTGTGATTAATTTTAAAAATCCCAAAAAAGCTCTGGGATCGAAAGTTTTCCAGAAAGAGAGTTTTATGGTAATAGGTTTCCCGTTAGCAAAAAACAGTAATAAAAAACGTCTGCAAGTGAGGGGAAATTGGGGAGTTTTGATGTGCCGGGGCCTAAATTTTCCCCATGGTTTACAGGGTTATAATTTTTAAATTTTCCCAAGCTTTGATGGGGAAAATTTTTCCAATCCTGTGTGTTGTCCGGAATGTTATGCAACTGGATTAAAACCCGTCAGAAGGTTCAAAGGAAGGACTTTGCTCTAACTTTTGTGGCTTGCAGTTGTGGAAAATGATTGGTTTTTTACTTCTACCCAAAAGAAAAAAAAAATTCTCTCTCAATACTTTTTGGTTTTGGATTGAGATTGAGGCAGGGGGTTTCACAGCTGGAAAGGGATTGTTATGCACTTTAAATTTCCCAGGGCGTTTCAAAAAAATACCTTCAGAGCTCAGAACTAAAACCCTGCTGGAAGCAGTACATTTTGTTCGGAAGAAAATATAAAAGCTGCATCTAAAAAAGGTGAAAATTTTAAAAAGAAGTACAACTTGTGGTTTTTTCGGTAGATGGCACATGGCAGCGGAAAGGCCATATTAAAATTAATGGTTGCGTTTCAGTTATTTCCTTTTATACGGAAAAAATTTTTTAGATCTAGAAGTAATGACACAGTATTGCAAAAATGTGTGAAATGAATGTGAAATCTGAGCATGAATTTCAAATTACAAAGGATCCTTTTGGAAAAACAGGGAAAGGGCTTTTGGGAGCCAAATTTTTTTAAAAAGGTCACACTAATCAAACAAAGACCCGAAAATAAAACCAAAAGTACTATGGTGATGGGGTTTCCCAAAGGGGTTTTTACAAGTGAAAAATATATAGGGGTGAAAACAGTGTCCCAAAAACTTGAAATGTATGGGGACATATACAAAAAAAGTGGGCCCACTTTTAAAAGGAAACTAAAAAAGAAAAACCACAAAGGATTTGGTGGAAAGGGGAAATTAACTTTTTTAGGGGATAAACTGAAAGAACTTTTTTATGGGATTGCCATCCGAAGCAATTTTGGGATGCCTCAAAAAAATGCAATTGCTGTAATAGCTGCCTTTTTTTCACTGCTGCCCCAAGAACCAAAACCCCATGCATGGGCAATGTCCAACGGGGAAAATAGCTGGTGCAAGTATAAACAAGCTTTAAATTGGAAAAGGAAAATTATGTAGAAAAAACAGCAGGCCTTTCAAATTCAGTGTTTAAAAGTGATAAAGCCTACTTATTTAGCACTTTGTGATAAAATTGCAAAAAAATGCCTTCAATGGCTTTGACTCAAAACAATAATAAAGTTTTAAAATGTATTGTGGTCTGTTTTCCCCGAAAGAAATTTTTGTTCATAAAAAATTTTGTTTTTGGGTTCACAAAATTTGCTGTCATCTTATATAATTTGGTTATTTGGGGCTGTTGCCTGTTTTTTAATTATTTAGGTATAGAAATTGACCCAATGACATTTAAAAAATTTTTGGGAATTAACACAGAAAATTAAAAAAATCGAAACCCCCAAAGGTCATTACCTTCAAAAAAAACTCACCGGAAAAAAAAAAAGCCAAAAAGTCCAAATTGGGCAAAAAATGAAGCTGAGAGCTTAAGCTATATAAAATAGGGGGAGTTTTGAAAATGTTTGTAAGTAGAAAAGTAATTATTTAGAGTTAAAATTATTAAATGTGTTTTACGAGAAACTGTTTTTCCCTTTTTCTTAAATGAAAAAAGTTTACTACAAAAAAATTTTTTTTTTAAGATACTAAATCTAAATTTTCAGAACATTTTTTTATGTAGTTCTATCTGTGTTATGAATAAAAAATCTAATCTCTGTGTATATATTTATGTCTTAATTGTTTTTTTTCATGGAAAAAAAGCTTTAAATTTTTTAAAAAATTTGGGTTTTTTGCAAAAAATTTTGGGCATATTTAAAAACTTTTCAAAAGCATTAAAAATTTTTTTGTTTCCCTATCACAGAAAAAAGATGTTATTTATGTCCCGATAAATATTATTTGAATATATTTATTAAAATTTTTGTGTACAAGATTTGTGTCGTTGTTTGTTTTTTTTCCCAAACTTTCGCAAAAAACGACAATTTTTATAGTATACAAAACTCTCCCGAAAACAACAAAAGGGGGAAAAATTTAAAAGGCCCAAAACAGTTTTGAGCTATCAAATATCAGCTTGAGCTATAAATATGGAGAGTTTAAAAAGTGTAAAAATTAGTAGAAAAAATTTTTTATTTTGTATTAAAAAACTTTAAAAAGCATTTTTTGAGAAACTGTTTTTTAATTTTTTTTTTTCACGGCACAGTTCACTAAAAATTTCTTTTTTTAAAATATTGACGTGAAATTTTCAGGGTTTTTTTTATTTAGTTTTATCTGTGTTATCTGGATTAACCCCAATCTCTGTGTATATATTTATTTATTTTTTTTGCACTTTTGTGAGAAAATAACATTAGTGTTTTTTAAAAAAATTTGGTTTTTTCGTAAAATTGAACATATTTCAAAAAAATTTTGAAGTATTTTCAAATTTTATAGCTATCAACACAGATAATAATGGCATTTATGTAATTTTATAAATATTATAAAAATATATTAATTAAATTTTCAATACAATCCTTACCGCAACTGCAATTTTTTCACTAAAATTTCACTCAAAATTTTCCCAAAAAATTTCCCCAAAAATTTAAATTTTTAAATTTTGTAAAAAATGTATTAAATTCTTACTTTTATGTCCCATTTCAAATAAAAAAATGTTTATTTAATTGAAATTTTATATATTTCAAAAAAAGTGCTCCGAAGGTAGTCACATACCTTAAAGTCAAAAACTACTTTCGTAAAAGATATCATCAGACTCTTAATCCTGTTTTTAAATCACATTACAACAAAGCACAATCCGATCTCAAAAAAGAACTTTTAAAAAATTTTAACAAAACCCTCTTTACAAAAGACTGGAAGCCACTCAACACCGCAGACAACAGCCTTTGGCGCACGCAAAAAATTTTTTTTTAAAAAAAAAAGGCCTAAAAAATTTCCCTTTTCTTAATTTGGAACAGGTTTTGGGATCACTGATCCCAAAAAAAGCTAATTTACTTGCCACTTTTCAAAAAAAACTTTGTTGAAAAAAGACCGAGATAACGATGGATATAGCCAAAATGACGAAATAATTTTCACCACTGTAAAATTTAATTTTTTTTTCCACCCCCCTTTCCTCCTTCCCTTTTTAACCTGCTCTTCCTGATGGGGGTTATTCACTTTTTTTAAGCATTTAAAATCCCAGAAAGGCCCCCCGGGAAAGACAAAAACCCTCACTAACCGCATGTTACAAAAACTTTTCCCAAACAAATTAATCCTTATTCTAACTATTCTCATTAATAAATTTCTTTAAAAATTTTATCCTTTCCCGACAACTGGGAAGGAAAACCCTTATTTTTCCCAAATTTGTAAAAGGGAAAGACCCAAAATTAGCTACTAGTTACAGACCAACTTCTTATCAACTTTAGGTAAACTAACAGAATCTATTATTCTACACAGAAAAGAAAAAATTAATTAACGAAAAAACCTTCTAAATCCCAACCCAAAATGGTTTTATTAACAAACTCTCTACCCTACATCCGCTATTACAACAAGAACGTATCTCGGAAGGGTTTCCGGGGGAAAAACCGGGGGGTTATTTTTGGGTATCCCGAAAACCTTTGGGCCGGGGTTTGGATTAATGGACTCACTTTCAAACCAATTTTCCTATAAACCCACCTCCCCCCCGTTTCACCCCCATTCACCATATCCCAACCAACCGCTCCTTTAAAATTAGAGTTAACGAGGGCGTTATCTAACTCTCCAAAGTCTCTGCAGGGGTGTCCCCAAGGTAACTTTCTCCCGGGCCCCCTTTTTTTCAATATATACATAAAAATATTCCCAATTTCTCGCTTTTTTTTTTAAAAAAACAACCTTTTCGCCTACGACACTACCCTCCCACAACATACAAAAAAATTGACCTTTTTATCCTACGCATTAAAAAAAACACCTTCTCAAAAACTACTATGATAAATGGAAAATCAGCATCAACGTTGAAAAAACCCACAGCCATTATTTTCCCCAAAAAGCACTCTTTTCCACCACCGCTCATCATGTACAACAAACAGATCCCCGGTCTCCCGGAAGGGCCCAAAAATCTCGGAATTATTTTTTGATTCTCAACCTTTTCCTGGAAAAAAACATATCTCAAAACGCTCGCGATAAGTTCCGAAAAATATGTTTTAAAATTTTACCCCCCAATAGGCCGGAACTCATATTTAAAAAAAAAACAAAGTGCTTCTCTTTTACAGCCGTTATGGGCCCCAAATTTTAGCTTACGCTTGTCCAAATTTAAAGGGTATGTTTCCAATACAAACATTAATAAACTTGATACCCTGCAAAATTCTTTTTATTCGTTTTGAATCGTCAAAGCTACAAGATATATGCGCAATGACGACATACGCAATGCTCTTAAAATTGCTAGCTTTAGAGCTCATATTCAGAATATTGCAATCAACTTTTTTAACGCTCTACCTGATACCAATAATTCTAATATGCAAAATTTAATTCCTTACACCCCCAATGATAATACTAAAAGGCCAAGAAGAATACTTCTTGACTCTTACAACCCTCCTTAATATCTTTTCTAATGCAATAATTTTTATTGCATCTTGGTCTGTTATTATTTAACTTTCATAATTTTAGTCAATATTTTTTCTCTCCTTCTTTCCCACTGGACAAGCGCCTCCCCATAAACTGTATCTCAGCCCCCAGGGCAGCCAATCGGAGTCACTTATCACTGTACCCAGCACCCAATCAGAGAGCAGTCTCTAAGCTCTCACCCAAGTCAAAATTATCACTCAACTTTCAACCCAGATGAAGTACTGAAGCCACGCCTCCCGGATTCCATCACCCAACCAATCGCCGTCATGCCACTAAGCAGAAAGGAAAACCCCACATTCGTCAAGCTCCCCATCATAGACTTATCATGATATGGGATTGAGGACAGCCTTACAGTCCAGATGCCCAAAACACAACGCCCATTCAATTGCTCCATCCAACGAATTTTTTTTTCTTCGATTCTGAGTCGCACCCGATTTTCAGTAGCATTAACACTGGGGAAAAAAATGCGGCTTAGATTCGAGTAAATACGGTATTTCAAAAATCAATAATTTTCTAAGGAATGTTTAGCTGGCCAAACTACTCTAGATTTTAAAGAAAGCTCTGTTCAGAGAGTTTTAAATTTCTTCTAAATCTCAAGAAAATTATAATACGTAGTACGATCCAAAAACTCGGGGACTGCTGCCATTGCTGACGACGAAAACAAGTACGTAAGTTTAAACAACTTAAAATGGATTCTCCAAACTCTCCCCTACCAGACCAGGTTGGTTTAGTCCATGTCAAGTGACAGAAGCGCACGCGCAGCTGTTATCTTCCGAAGCTAGTTAGCTTTGCTCCGCGATGTAAGAAAGATTGCTTTTCTTGAACATTTCTCAACAATAAATTCGCTTAGCGCGCTTAGATAAAACACCAATGGAGATTTTTGAAATGCTAAATAAGGTGTATGGTGAATCAATCATGTCGACATACAAGGTTTACGAATGACTTCGGCGTTTTAAAGAGGTCTGAGAACTCATCAAATACAATGAACGCGTTGGATGGCCTTCGACTTCATGGAACACAGAAAATGTTGCGTTGGTGTGTGAATGTGTTCAAAAAGATCGTCACCAAACGCACAAATCGTTGAGATTACACACTTCTCGATGACGTCCTTGATGACTGATATCTTCAGCATGACAACGCACCAGCATATCGATTACAATTGGTTGCAGAGTCGTCCCTCCCCAAAACTCGCACTACCATGCTTTCACATCCCCATTCACTAGACAGCCCCGTGTGACTTTTATCTTTTCCCATCAATGAAAAAACATTTGCAGGACGCCGTTTTGTGTCATCAGATGAGGAGAATGTAGCATCGCAGGAGGCCTTACGGGAGGTTGTAAAAAGTGGCTTCCAGCTGTACTTCAGAAGTTATACGAAAATTGGCAGAAGTGTATCGTCACCCAAAGGGACTACTTTGAAGGTGAGTGTGCTTCAGTGTTGTAAGCTATTCATGGTAATGTTTTATACACCTTGTCTCCGAACTTTTGGTTCATACTACGTATAATAGAAATTAAAATAATTGCGAAGTTGCTATAAAATCAATTCACTTAGATCAATAAAAACTTATTTCAACATTTTAGACAATGATTTCCGTGCGTATCATGAATTAAAAGAAACACGCCGTTTCATTGTTTATTCGAGGAACTAACGAAAGATTAGTGTAACGTGCCTCATTTTGATAACTAATATTATTCGATTTTTCGACGAGAAAGAGTGAGAATCACTAGTAGCTAAATCTTTGAGGAGTATTTCCTTTGTTAAATGAAAATATCAATGAAAGAAACATTTTTACTGACACTTCTTACTATAAAACTATTCTTCGTCGGTTTTTTTTTTCTTTATTTTTACTTTGAACTATTTCTGTCTATCATTTTGTAAAATTTCTATAATAACCTAACATCCCGCCTTTATATTAACATTGTTAAAATAAGGATTAAAAATCAAACCACAATTTCTATAATATATATATAGTTACCACAGTGCTTCTCAAACTTTCAATAATCGCGATCCAATATTCAATCATCATTTTCATCGCGACCCCCTCCATACAATAACAATGTATTGAATTCAATAATACTGTACTTTGGCACTAAAGCTGTAATATGACTTTAACCTATTGTATGCCACCATCATATATAAATGTCTCGTTCAGCCAAAGCATTAATTTTCTGGACGTATATATACGTCTTTCCTCCGAAGTACAATCTTTCCCATGCACTGGTATCCATAAAATTATTCCAAACGCTTTGGAATGCAATAAAATGACCTTGCCCGTGTTTTCGATACATTTACTTATTTCAGAAGATTTGCTTATTTATTCCTCTCTTTTCTCCTCCGGGCCCCCCCCCCAAAAAAAACACATCAAAATACGCGAATGTACATGGAAAACGTTGGCATTGGAGAGTGAATTGCGTAACTTTGAATATTGGCAGTTAAAAAATTAATTATAAACCGCACACAAAAATTCTCAAGATAAGTGTTAATACAAGCCATGGGGTCACAGGTAATTATCAAACATGTTCTTAACTTAATATTGATAAATTAATAATAAATACATTATATATAGTACTGATACATTTATAATTGTATTATATCAGTGTAAATGTGTATTGTACATTTTATTATATCAGAAAGTATTTTGTTTGATTGCTTTCATTAAATTAATAATTTTTTAAATAATCTTTTGTTTTCGACTTTTCAATATGCTCGCGCCCCCCTCATACAGTTATCACCCCACCCCCCAAGGGAGGCGCACCCCACAGTTTGAGAAACGCTGAGTTACCAGTAATAATTACAGGAGTTATGAGCTTACAACTACAAAATTCGCTAGACAAAGTTACATATTCATGCTCATCTATCACCGAATAACAATTTAATTGTCCCCTCTTATATATTTTATCCCTTCCTCTCTCCCTCTCTCTTACACTATATATATATATATATATATATTGATGATAATATATTGACAAACCTATGTGTGTTCGATTTTAAAGAAAAAAATATATTTGATCCCTTTTTTTTATCTCAGTTTGAGAGGGAAATCTGAAACCCATCAGAATAACTGCATTATTTTCCAAGTCCCATTTCGTGTCTACAAACCGTTTTACTTTTCTATATGCATGTCTGCAACCCTTGGAAACACCACCATGTGCTTTGCACGTTTATCTTCATTAAATGTGGAAGCGCCCACTTGACGTCGAATACTCGCCGCTCGTCTGCGAAACGAAACTGTTGCCAAAATCAATAATACCAAAGTATGCTTTTTTGTATGACTTAGAGAACTGGTTAGTAGGTCAGCTCGATTATCGTCACTATGATTCTTATAACAAAGAAAACTAGAACTGAATCATTTTACTAATATTTTTTGTCATTTTTCCATTTGTTCGGAAGAGTTAGATTTTTTTTTAAGAAAAAAAAGTTTGTTAAAGTTCATAATAAAATTTTTTAATACTTTTTTGGATCTGAGTCATAAGATGATTTGAAGAACTCAATAAAATGAATGTAACTTGTTTCCAGAAAAATGTAGTCGACTATTTTGTTATTTCTACTATTATTCGATTTGGTTTTACGTGTATGTTATGGAGAATAATGCTTTTATATCAACATTTGTACATAAAGAAACGTTCTATCGGGTATTTTCTTATGATTTTTTCATGACAAAGCAATCCAATATTTTCCTTCTCTTTTTGAAACTTAAGGTATCCAAGAAAAAAAATTTAGGTAAATATTTTTTAATTTGAAGGATAATCTATATAATTATAAATTATATTAAATAAATCACTTTAACATACACAATTCATTATTTCAACAGCTTTCCAAAGATATTTCAATTTTATACATATACTTTAAATATATATAACTGGAAGAAAAACTTTTAAGCTAATTAATTACAATGTTTGAATACTGCTAAAAAAACATACTTAAATAAGTTAAAAATGAATACTTACTAAATTTAAAATTAAATTATAATTGTAGAAACATTTATCTGGACATAGGTTTTTAAAAGAATAAAGAACTATGAATAAATTAAATGTAGTGTGTGTTCTCAATAAATATTTTCAGAGTATTTACTTTAATAAGTAATAAGATAATAAACTGTAAATATCTTAGAAACAAATTATCTAATTACTATAATAACATAAACAGAGGATGTGGAAGAATTTTATACATAGAAGCCAAAAAGCATTTATTTTAAAGCTACATAAAGATAGAATGAATGAAACTAATATTATGAGCGGAACTCTCTTAATTAGAAGACTTTTAAATTTTTTTTTTCAATATCGATTTTATTTTTGGTGATAATAGTTTGTAAACAGGAGAATACATCGCGGAACGAACGGTTTTCTTTTTTGATGCACGATTTTTATGACAGAATATTACTCAGCTAGTATAATTTCGTGCTGTTTATTGGGCCTTTGTGTTTTTCTACTAATCAACCCCTTGAATCTGCAGATTACATAAGGCTGTGTTGCACTTCAACTAAGCCTGTCTACTCAGGTAATATACTATGAACATAACAGTATGCTCTATTCTCTCATCGTTAGCCATCACTTACCCATGGTCGAAAATTACGAGATTCATCGCCAATAGATTTCAAGTTTCTCTAACGTGAATTAATTGGAAATTTCCTATCATACTCTTTTATCCTTATTAAATTTGTCCATGAGTGTGACTTTTTGCTTTAATCTATAAATTATTCATGAAAATTAAATTATAAAATCAATAAATTTAAACAAAATATTAAAACTAAAAAAATTGTCGGATGTTATTTAGATTGCATCACGCAGCGTTTTTCTAAATAATTCTCATTTTTTTGCAGTCTTTGCTTTAATTTTTTTTTCTTTGACATGGATCATTTTTCATGCATAACTACAGTACAAGCTTTTCTTCTTTTATGGATTCTTATCCTCATTTTCAAACCTCCCTTGTTATTATTCAAAATAAACAGAATTGATATATCAGAGAGTTATTGTGCAAAATTGCATAAAATGCTTTGTGAAATAAAAAGGAAGCAATTCTATTTACGAAATTAATATCTTCCAAGAAATCAAACTTTAAGGGAGTAGATGTTCAAATATTTTCTTATCTTTAAAAATATCTTTGTTATTAGAAAGTAAATAATTTTTTTTTCATTTAGAGTTCTTTTCAATTTCGAGCAAGTAAAGTGTGTGTTTGATTTTGTTAATACGTCAAATAATCAATAATTTACCAAGTTTTACAGAGCGTATAATAAATGTATTTTTGTTTCAAAATTCTGATCTGGTGTTGTGCTATCTTTTAACTTGGGTTCGAAGTTACGAGGTTTATCGACAGTAGCCCTTGTGTAGCTTCAAATTGTGACGTTTATAAACTCATTCCAAAGTCCGATGGATACTAAAACTTTGAAGTAATTATTTAATATTTGATTGCTGACTATAACTCTGAAAGATTAGTTTTTGAATTTTGTTATTGAAATTTTCTGACTTTTTCAAGGAACAATTACAATAAAAGTTTAATTTAAATAAGTATTTTAATGAAAGCAGTATTTAAATAAATACTATAATATTTCTCAATGTGTATGCCTTTTTGTAATTAATTATATATAAAGTTACAATTTATGCTTCTATACGGTTCATTAGAAAAAAAGTATCCTATTATGCACAATGGTTATCTTCCTTATTTACAAAAAGAAACAAGCAATATTTATTTATATCAGAAAATATAACTGGTGTGCCCTTTGTATCACTTTTCTCAAATGAATATGTAAATTCATCAGAACTTTTGTAATTAAATGTGATTTGTATACTTAGGTAAAGCGCTTTGCAGTTTTTAAATATTTTTCGCATTCAACATAGTATGGTCGTCAATATATTATCTTTTGTAAACAAATCGAAATTCAAAAAACTTTCTAGTTTAAATAAAAACATACCTTTAAGCTAAAATTACTTTCATTTAATATACTTATAAAACTCTTACAATATTTTTTTAACTTATTTAAAGCAAATAAATGAATAAAATTTGATGCAATAAATAATAATAACTAGAAAGTAAAAAAAAAGTTATTTGTTATGTTAAAAACTTTTTTTAACTTTAAGTCCAAAAACAAATCTAATAGAATTTTGATGCTTTGTATAAACACACTGAATTTTTTTCGAGCTTTTCTGTTTTGTGAAGCGTTACATTTTATGAAGAGGTCTATACTTTAAAATTATAAATTTAAATTGTATCACCATTATAATTTATGGTGTAACACAAGTAATGTGTTCTTTTTTTCTATTAGAAAATTTATATTTGTTCTTTTTCCCTTTTTGTCTATGAGATAGATATCCCATATACCTTTACTTCTGCATTCAGGAATCTCTGATGTTTACATATAAAATTATTCTCAACAAAATTTATGTGAAAAGATATCTTCTCCTATTCATGCTTTTTAGGTGTTATTTTAGCATCATCTCAAATCCCATATGTAAGCAATTTATTGATGAAATTCGAGTAAAAACATGAAAGAAAGTTATAAAATTTTGAGACTTTCTCAAGAAAAAAAAAATCCTTCAGAATAAAATTTTACATTCAACTCTTTTTTTCTTTTCTTAGGGTCTTGGCATTTCTAATAATCTATCGCACACACACACAGGTATACTTTTAAAAACAATGGAGTTTGCTTTTACTTTCTGGAAAGAATATCGTTTTTGCTTTGAAAGCAACATCAGTTTTTAAAAATACCTTTTTCCAATTAAAACAGTAATACACTTTGACCGGATAAGAAATTGAAAGTTTTTTCAATATTCGATTCTTTTAAAAGCATTGTACTCTTTAAAAAAAAGCGTGTTAGCGAAATAAAGAATTCTCATCTCCCAATATTCTTTACCACGAAATCAAGATTTTTAGTTAATTCTCTTTTACTTCTAGCTTTACAAGAGTTATATAATAATTAAGAGTCAGTATATATATTCTTAAATCTTGTGGATGGCTTCTTAACAAACACTTTATGCAATTAATTGAAACTCTTAGAATAATTTAATTCCTCCCCACTTTTAAATGTTTATGTTTCAATTCGTACATGCGAATTCTTTTTTCTATACTACAACACATTCATCCCATACTACAACAGTATTTACTTAAATATGTTCAATAAAATTTCATCATCATTGATTTGTTCAATTGATTGTGTGATTTCCCCTTCTGTGTTATAAGAGGCCGCGGTAGCCGAGTGGTATAGGTATCGGATCGTGGCTTGCCTTGTCACGAGTTCGACTAAAAACCCGCCGTGGAGGGCAGCGATGCACGTTAAATCTGTCGAGAGCTGAAACGTCCTACCCTTGGTGTGGTGTGGTAGTTAGGAGAAGGGGATGCCAGCTCAGATGTCGTCCACACCACTGGACCATGGTTCGAAATTACGTGGTCCGTCACCAAAAGCCCTCCTGTAGCTGAACAGTGCAACGTTAATATTCAATCAATCAATCAATCTGTGTCATGATTTTCGTGACCTATGGACCTCTGATTCCAGTCCTGATTCTAATAAAGACTAACGTAAGGAGTAAAAGACATCGCATATTGAAAGAGACATCGCATAGCGTATTATGGTCGTGTGATATGATAACATACTAATTCAAATCTATAGTTAAAAATTATAAAATCCTTCAGCAACAGTGCACAGTGTATTATAAGCCAAGGGTTAGTTCGAATAAACTAAACGTTCTAACCTGTGGAAGATAACAAATTTCAGAAGAGAATATTTTTGCAAACTTTACAAAAGCTAATGTAGCTGTCTTTCGATACATTTTTAATACTTTCTCTATCGAAAATCCCTTGATAAATAACTATATTTTACAACGCATTTTAGTTGTAGAGTTTTGCTAAACCATGTAAAATATTTTCTCACGGTAGCTCTTCAAATGAAGTAAGTAGATACAGCAAATTCAATAATATTTGGTTAAAAATTTCATTGCCGGTATTTCAATTCTAAATAAAACATTAAAAAAACTGAATATCAATCCCTACTATACAAATTCCACTCCTTTAAATGCATTTTTGGGTTTTATTTCAATCTATTTTCGAAAGTGTGCCAGTAAAACATATTTTGTTTAACAATAACATTTTGTGATAGGGATTTACTCTAAAATTAAGGCCTCAAAATATTTAAAGTTAAAAGAGTACATTTTAACGAATGTTTAAATTGCTTCACAGAGGCAGGAAAAAAAAAATTTGTTTACTCTTATTTGACTATTTTTTTAAAATTTGCGTACATTTGAGACAGAAGTTTTTCTATTTTATTTATTTCCTCAATTATCTCCATATTTTTTCAATCAAAAACAAATGAGCAGCCTTGCGTTAGATATAAAGCCAGACATTGAATAAAAATTAAATGTATATTTTTCTTTATTTTAGTTTTTATTTTTATTTCTAACAACACTTGATGAATACATCCTTCACTGGAGTGAAAACACTGTGTGCAAACACACATTTAGTAACAACAAATTAGGAATAATAAAACAAAGAATCAGAAAAAATCAAAGAACAGAAGCATAAACACCATCAGAAAATCAGTCAGATTGCAGAACTTGTAACTGCTCTCTGATACTCTTGTATCTACTGTAGATGTTATCAGAGATAGAGCAGGGCAAATCTCTTCAGGTGTTCAGCATTCGTTAGACAATTCTTTCTGCTCAAAACAAAGTTTGGAGAGGGAAGGACCTTTAATCTATGTAGGTGATTCGCAAGGCAGTCGTGTCCGGTTTTGAGTCTGAAGACAGCAACCGCATGCCACCTCGGATGATGTGAGATCTCATTCAGCATCTCCCTCCAAGACTTATCCTAGATTTCTTCATTTAAATAAGTTTCATGCATCTTTCCCCGCGTTTTTTAATAATTCTGCTTATTAACTAAATGATGTACAAACTCTCATTTTGAGATTTGATTCGATTTCTACTTTATGTCAGGCTGTGAAACAACTCAGAAGCTATTAGCAGCGGACTTCATAATTTGAACCCATGGTCAAGTGACGGGGATGACGCCTGAGCTCGTAACTCTTCTCCAAACTTCCACACCATGAAAACAAGAGGAGTTCTCTCATTTTAAGAGATGTAACAAAAGCATACCTTAATTTCCTGACTCGTTACAATGCTATAATTAACAGAAGCTAATCTAAAGACCAGGAATCTAAATCACTAAGTCTTATCATCCTTCTTCTCTCTCTCTTTTTTTTCTTTTTGCACTCTCTCTCTCTCTCTTTTATTCTTTTTCTCTATTTCCCTTTCTTTATCTCTTTTTCTACTCTTTGGTTCAGAATATACAAGGGATATTTTATTTATCCTCCTCCCAAAAGAATTAGCCAGTATTCCTCGAGTTGCTTCAAAATGTGGTTTAAATTAAAATTAACCATTCCTGATTTTGGATTTCCAGTACTGTTAGTAAAACAGTAAAGTCTTAAGCATTCTGCGCAAAACCAAGTCAACGCGTGATCTCGGTAGAGACAGTTCTCCGACGTGCCTCTAACGTTTTAGAGACGTCAAAGTCTATACTGGCACATAAAATGAGTGACACCTCGCAAACGTCAAGAAATTGCAAGTGTTTATAATTCTGGTTTATATTTTTTACTTTTGTTAAAACTGCTATACACAGCACCAATATCTCCTGTTCATGGTATAGTTTTCTTTTTTCTAATTAATTTTCCTGTGTTATATACTAAAGTAAAAAGTGTAGCTCACCTTCAATGAAAACGAATTTTTCTTATACTTTCAGAACGTGAAAGTAAGCTCTTTTGAAGAATTAGAATCCTTTTATGACAACATTTTTTTAAAAAAAAACGTTATATATAAAGCAACCAAATTAATAGCTAAGCTCACAAAATTCAGTTGAATAAATTGGAAACATTTTTTTAAAAAAATTAGAACAATTTTTGCAATAAGAACTGAATATTTGTTACTTATGATGGCTGATGTTAAAAAAAAAACTGGAAAAAAAATTTGTTATGTTTTTACAGTACAGTTTGGATTTGAATTTTATTTTATCTTCTTAATAGAAGTATTAAATTATACTCTACTAAATAAATTCATATACTAACATATATTTCATTCATTTGTGTGTTGCATTATATACAGTAGAACCTGCTTTTGTGCGGTCCTTTTTAATGCGATTATTTCTGTGCGATCTTTCTTTTTCCGTTACATAAATTTCAACGGCTTTGGTGCCACAGTAATGTTTTCTATCTACGTGCAAGTGGCGTAACAGAGAGTGTTAGGACCCCTTGCTGGTGGGCGTACTTGGCGTTAGTCAGGCCTTGGGCTCCCTAGAGTCCTGTCCCCCCCCCCCCTCGAGGGGAAGATTCCTGGGGTGTAAGTTACGCCACTGCAATGTACATATATGCACTTCAAGACATTCGGTTCATTTGTTATAAACAGTCTCCCGACAATGCACGTTCAGTTGCTTTCTCTCAACGCGCCAACGGCCCTTTCAATGATAGTAACATTTTCAATAATTTGATAGACTATGAAGACGATCAAGAAGAACCGTAATCTTCATATAATAAAATATATGCAGGGATACAGCTTTCCAACAAATTGGAAAAGCATTTTCTTAAAATGGATACTAATTCTGAAAGGAATATGAAATTTCAAAAAGAGCTTCGATCATGCATATCTGGTTATCGTGATGTTACAAGCAAATGACCAAACGACCTACGTCGCAAATCTTATCTCTTACTTTATGGTGCCAAAAAATAAATCTTGAAATTGTACCTTCTAGTGACGTAAGCGAATTTGAATTTATTTATCACATGAAGATGAGTGCTTTGGATTACGATGAGTTGCAATGAATTATGTACGTGCATTTTGAAAACTTCCCCACGTATACAATGAGAAACTAAATGTTTTAAGAATGTTTCCATGTGTAATTTAATTATTTATTTTATTCAAGTTCTCATAAAATTCGTAAATAATTGGCGTATTTTCTAAATGCGACTTTTTTTATGCGGATCCTCTCCGCAGCATAAAAAAAATTGTAGTATTTCGCCGAATTTGTTTGTTACATGTAAGAATTTATGAAATTTTCAAATATTTTTTTGTTCGTTTATTCTTATGAGGTCCTTATCTACCACACGAAAATTGGTTTTACTGTAATTAATAAAATGTTATTTATATATATACTATATATATTCTGCATATAATCTTGCACAATAACAAATATTTATGGAGAAAGCATACAGCTTGATTTAGTCTCTTTTAGTTATAAATATTTTGATGCATTTCAAAAAATATATAGAGAGAGAGAGAAAAGTAAAAATCGGCTTTTTTCGAAGTTGAAAGAGATACTGTAAATTTTATTTCAATCACACAGACATATAAATTCAATCAAAATGAATTATGTTGGATAAAGTAAACATAATAAATTTTTCTAAAGAGAAGCAATGATATCTTATTTTTCATATTTTCTACAATTTTTCGTCAATTTTTTATTCAAATATTTATTCAAATAAAAAAATATTCTGTTCCTGAAAAAGAATTCTAAACAAGATAAAATGTATGTTTCACAGTCATTTCTTTCAAGTTCAATATTTATTTCACAGTTAGAGTTAAAATGAAGATATTTTAGAAAATTTATTCGAATATATATAATTATAAAAAAAACTATAAAAACTGTTGAATTTATTCTTCCGATACATCTCTATAGCGTTAAAATATATTTCTCGCCATTTTTATTACTCTTTTCATGAAACATCTTTTTCACTATTTTTACTTTTATACTTGAGTTTTTTATTATTTAAGACATTTTTGTATAACGCGCAGATAGTTTCAAATGTGAAAATAAGCAGATTAAAATAGATAAAGAAAAAAAAAACTTAAGTACTTCTTATAAAAAATCTTATAGCCTTTTTTTTTGTGTGAGTATGAAAATAATATAAAAATATGAAACCGTTTATTATAGAACTATTTATATTTGTAAGACTATACAAATAAATTATCAATGCATTGGATACAGTGTTAGAAATAAAATGAAATAAATTCTGAGCAATAAAATGAAATAAATTTCTAGCAATGAAATCTTCATGTAAGAACATAATTTAAAATTTTCCATTTTTAATAAAAATACAAGCTTCGCAATTTGTTCATTTCCAACGTATTGAGTGATTTTTTTTTTTTCAAAGAGCTTAAAATCTTTTTTATGGTCTGATGAAACTGTATTACTTTTTATCACAAGAAACGTAAAGTGGAGTATATAATTCATCAACTCAAAACATAATCTGAATAAAAAAATAATCATACAATGAAAATTAAAGTTATAAAAAAACAACGTTTACGAAATTTTTTGGGGCATATCTTAAAAAGAAATTTCAAATACTTTTACAAAAGCAATTTATACTTATTGAAATAGCAGTAATAATGATAATAAAAACAAAACAATTATATATATATATAAAGATATATATTTCTTAATGGATTTATATCTTGTAGCTTTCAAATTTTCCTTGCAATTACATTTGTTTTTAAAGTAATAATATATTGCATTTGAAGGTAAATTTCTTAAAATTCATTAACATCTCTTGACTTTAGTTTGCATAATTTAGATTATTAAATTTATATAAATTTAAGCTCTATTTTAAACAGTGAAATACATATTTATATATATGCATGTACATTTCAAATACAAGCATATTTACAAAATTGAAATAACGGTCGTAAATCTTCATTGAATTTTTTTCGTGCAAAACTGAAATACGATGGTAGGTGGCTTTTGTGAAGCCTTTAGCTTTAACCTGCTTGTGCAAGCGAATTAAGATGTATCATAATTGATTTTTACCGAATTTCCAGAAGAGCAAAACATTTAATGTGTGTTTTACATAATTACTATCCGTAAATGTTTACACAGATTAAAGGATGTTTTGAACTAAGAGGCTCCCTGATATCCCAGCAGTAACTCAACTTGAGGAAATATGTCCTTCTCTTTATCAGTAAGAACCAAGTTTCCTGGAGGCTCGAGTTCATTAGATACATATAGTATTTGTGGTCAAAAATTTAATTTGAAAAATATGTTATAGTGAAATTTTAATAAAATAAATATTTGACAGTATTACACATGCTGCAATTGTGAGATATTCCCCTTTATTTATATTTATTATAAATATTTAATTTTTCATACATAATGCTACTTAGGTAGAAAAAACTGCATAGAAGAATTAACTGATAAGTGGTATAAAACTTCAAATTTGCTTCTCAAATTTAGTTGTCTTATATATATAAACGGCCAATACCTAAATTACGTGTAAGAAAATTTACAAATATCTTAAATTAAGGATCTTAAGAATTTAAGCTATGCCAGAGACATTATATAATTATGAAATATTTTATAATTATATAATTATAAAATATTTATGAAATCTTTCATATAAGATAAAAAAAATTTTTTTTAAGTTAGCATTTTACAGAATAAAGAATGAAAAATTATTTGTGTGTTAATTTTGTGCTGTCACAGTTTAAATATTATTTAAATGGTGACGTTACATTTTCTCTGGTTAAGTGTATTTACTAAATTACATAATATCAGCAAACACATATAAAAAATATATAGCAACAAGCTCTTCACAACATTAATATACTAGAATAGCATTTATTATTTTTAATTCAAAAAGTAAACTTAAAATCATTATACTGAATGAAGCACGTAGGAGACATAAGTCTTATCGGATTCTGAAAGTTACTGATTGATAAGGTAAATTTGATATAGTTTAAGTACTCTTTAAATTACATCATCCATTACGCGGAATACTTCTTGTAATGTTGTTTGCTGACATCATTATGTCGTTTAAATTTTTTTGAAGTAGAAAATGAAAAAAATTATAATAACTATTTTTCTAATTCTTATATACTCATTTTTTTTTTTGATGAAAAATGGTTTGAGTTTTGATGTGTAAGAACTTTTATTTCAGAATTAAAGTTAAGGTATCCGACTACGTTCGGAACCGTGATTTTAAAAAAGCACATAAATGAATAATTTTCATGATATTTAGTGTCACTTAGATTAGAATACATGTATAAAATTGTTTTAAGAACATTTTGACAAAAAAAATTATTTAAATACAATATTTTGGCAAAACTTAACTTAGAATAATCATTTTTCAAAATGTTATCCTTTTGTGAAAAATGCTTCTATTATAACAATATTTTGCCTGTATATAGCTCAGACCTCTGTACAGAGGCTCAACTATGATTTTTGAAAAATTCACGTTATTTTCAGAGTTACAACCTATTGAAATAATTATCGGCGTTTTTTCTTAAAATTTCTCCCCTCTGTTGTCGTAAAACATGGATAAACCCACTTCTAAGTTATATATTTCAAAAATTCTGGTTGAGCCTCTGTAGAGAAGTCTGAGCTATATACAGGCAAAATATTTTTATAATAGAAGCAGTTTCGCAAAAGGAGAATATTTTGAAAATGGGTCATTCTGTGTTCATTTTTTGTCAAAATATTGTACTTAAATAATTTTTTGTTGTAATACTATTCTTAAAACAATTTTATATACATTTTCTAATCTAAGTAATACTAAATATCATAAATATTCTCCATTTACACGCTTTTGCAAAATCATAGTTCCGAACGTATTCGGATACCTTAAAACGAAAACTCGTTGAAAAAATTCTCTTTTTTTCGAATCTCAATAATAATTGTTTCAAATTACGAGTGATCTTTACAGAAGGGGTCTTAAAATTCTAAATTTCTCTTCAACTTATGCTCAAAATTTAAAAGAAAAATACGATTATAATAATATTTCGATTACTCATATTAATTTGAAATATTCTTTTTATCGCTATGGAACTTTCATTAAAACAACTGATATATTATTTTCATATTTGAAACATAAAAAAATCAACTTTATTCGTTTTGTATGATTATATACTTAATTGCTGTTAGATAGTAATCTTCTTCCTCATAATGAATTTAATTTTTAGTTTTTACAAGTAAGTAATTACGTAGATATAAAATAAGATTTAATATTACGGCACATTTAATAATAAACATTAAATTATGAATACATAACGACAACATTTACTAAAAAGATGAAATGTAATGTATGTTTAAAACTGTTCCAATATTACACAGTGATACTGAAAATGCAAAATATCGAAAAAGTCACACAAACACGGCTAGAGAATGCCTTTTTGAAAATATCAATCTTCATGTCCACATTTAATTACTTATTTAAAACATATTTCTAACATTAATTTACAAAATAATTTTTATTTTTAGTGCATTCTCTTATTACTTAAAGCAAATATCTTTCAATTACTATTAATTTATGTTTGTCCCTTTTAAATCAGAATAGAAAACAAAATAACTTTTATAAATAGCTTTTTCCGCTTGATCAAAGTATTTATATAAGTAAACGGAAAGAGTATTCAATTTTGGAAATAGTAAGCTAAATACACATGTTCTTCCAATATAAAACAACTACAAAATTTACTTTGGTTAGATGTTAGGATTAGTTCGATTAGGATAAATTTAATTGCTTTTGTCAGAGAAATTAAACTTATCCTAAAATATGTATCGATGTAGGTAAAATTCGTTTTTTGTTGATACATGCATGGTTTAATCCTTAATTTCATTTAAATTAAGAGAATTCAATTATAATTTCAAAAATAAATTACATTTAAAAAAAAAACACTTAGAGTGTGGTTTCTCCTTTGAACAGTCTCACGGGGACTAAGAACAAACGTACCATATTCATAAAAATTTATTGATAAGGTACGTTGCAAAGATGTTACATAAAGCGAAATAATAATAATAAAAAAGATATGAAAAAGTCGGTAGAGAAAAAAATTAAGCATACTTATTCGAAGAAAATAATTTTATCACCGCCTTTACAAGGGCTGACATGCAATTTTTTACCATTTAAAAATTGATCCATAGTAATCCCTCAATTATCAATTAAAGACAATTGACATAATAATTTTTTTTTAAAAAAAAATCACAACATCAGCAATTAGATAATAAATTTGTTGTGAGAAGTCTGTTAGCGCTATTTGGAAAAAGATTATTGTTGCTTTATAAGAGAAAGAAATTTCACTTTATTATCCTTTTTCAGACAAAGATTGTTTTAAATTTCATTTATAATTTTATGAAGAGAAAATAATAGTAAACATTGGTATCAGCAATTAAAATTATTACAGTTAAAATACTACTTCAATTGATAAATTCTGAAAACCTCACGATCGTACATTACATAAATAGGACAGAGATTTATAATTACAAACTCTAAAGTCAAAGGAGAAAGGAGATTCGAAAACCAATTGACTTCTAAGATTATTTATCATGGAAAAAAATTCTGCAGAATACTGTGTATTTCATTTTAAATTAATTTAAAAAATAATAATGAATAATGTTATAAGTTTTCTAAATTTTATAATAAATCAGGCATTCAATGCCACGCTGAAACTCGATTGTAATACTAATTACGTTTTATATTTAAAAAGTAATGTCTTTTCATTATTAGACTTGCGTAATATCTACATTAAAATTTTTAAGAGAAAAAAAAAATTGGGGAAATTTTAATTTTGCAGGTATATTTAGACAAAATTTTATAAAATATTCGTTTAATATCTCTCATGACATTTTTTTAAATTAATAAATGCAAACACAAATTTTTGTAAAATTGAAAAAAAAAAAGACTTCTCATAAAATTTTAATAAATTAGTCGTTGTAATATGATAATATTTCTACTCAAAATTTCTTTAATTATAACAAACTTTGAATGTTAGATATTTTTACCAATCCACTTAAAAGAAACTTTTACGTTAGCGCATGATCAGAAGCGTTAATTTCAATAATTCCTCCGCTGATTCGGCTTTTATTTCAAGTATTTCCTTTTAATATATATTTTATAAGGAATACTGTTGGGGGAAAAAGAATTATTTCTCATTAAAATGTGTTTTATGAATTGAGCCCATTTTTTTGTATCTTAAGGATTGGTCACAACCTTCACTGGAAACACTTTGAACTAAAGTAAAATTGCAATAAATGAAGAGATTAAGTACATATATAAATTATTGAATAAAAATTGCAAAGAACTTACCGATAACTACAGCAATACACTGCGCATAAAACAAATTCCGATATCGAATCATTTTTGTAAAGAAATCGGACGCTATGCTATAACCTGAATACCGGCGAAAGCCGGTCCCCCAACGGAGCGAATCTCCTTGGACACCGAAACTAAAAATTTTCCTGTACTTACTCCTTTGCTTTGTCCTATTACCTGAGATACACGACCACGTGTTTTACTTCTGGCGCCATCTGTATGACAAAGCAGACACTACTCTGGAATGTTCCTTTATATCTCTGCAAGTATAAATAATATAATATTACAAAGAAGATACATTTGACTTACATTGTCAAGAATGTCCTATAATTTTTTTAAAAAATATCTTTTGAAAATTGGAAAGCAGAAATAGAGTTAATGGTCATGAATAGTAAAATAATCGTCTTAAATAAGCAAGATTTTGTATCTGCCTTTGCAAATAGTAATTTCTCTAGGGAAAAAAATTTATAACACTTGGAAAAATAAAAGAAATAATATTTTCTACATCTTTTTTGTCTCTTTTGTATTTTATGTCTCACAAAGAAATTAATGCTTACTTTTGGGGCAGCGAAACTGTACACGTTGTTTTACACCTTCGATTCAAATTTATGTTACTATTTTGTATAGTTAATGTTAAGAAAAGAAAGAAACACATTTAGTAATTGTACAGTAATATGCCAATAATGAAAAGGGTAAATATGTAAGCTTTTTAATATCAATTTAGTTTTAAGATTTTACGCGTGTCAGATTCTTATTAGAAGATTTATAAAAAGCATATCACAAGAAATATAGAAAAATAATGATAGAGCAACATAATAATATTTACTAATCCAAATTTACTGTTCCAAATTTTATTTATAACATAATAAAATCCTAACTAAGCTGTTTTTGCAGTCAACATATTTTAATCATCTACAGCAGAGGTTCCCAAACTTTTTTGTCTCATAGCCCCTTGTCATGTTTTTCAGTTTTGTGTAGACCCCTACTTAACTAATATTAAATTTTTGCAAATTTATGAACTTAAATGTTTTTTGACAGCTGGTATAGACCTACTTCCTTTAAAAATTTTATGTTCCTACCTGTAGTTAGAGTGTTTAAAAAGGAACACATGTGAATTAATTAAATTAAAATTTAGTTAATATATGATATTGTTTTTACATAAAATAGCAATTGTTTTAAATGGGTGTGATGAATCTGTTGCTTCAGTAATAAGTTTGCAACATTTGGCTTTAATCTTTTCAGATTTAATCCTAAATCTCCTCAGTTAGAAGTATTCAATCTTTTTTTTTTTTTTTTTTTTTTTTTTTTTTTCTTCCTGTTTTTATTTTGGAGGTTGGCAAAAACGCGGAAACTCCTCCTCTCTGGGAAAAGAAATTAGAAACTTTCTTGAGTTGTTCCATCATTCGGGATAAATAACAGCTTTTTTGAAGCAGTGTTTCTCAAACTGTGGGGCGCGCCTCCTAGGGGGGCGTGATAACCCTATAAGGGGGTGCGAGTATATCGAAAAGCAGAAGACAAAAGTTTATTTTTTCTAAAAAAGTATTAATTTACTGAAAGGTAGCAAAATAAAATACATTCTGACATAATAAAAAATAAAATACACATCTACACTAATATAATACGCATATAAATGTATCAGTATTGCACAATGTGTTTCATAATTAATTTAACAGTACCAAGTTAAGAACAAGTTTAATAATTACCAGTGACCCTATGGGCATGTCATAAAATTATATACAAAATTTAATACTTATCTTGATAATTTGTACGGTTTATAATTAAAGTAATATTTTAGCTTTATGTCGAAGTATATTATTATATATATTGAATGCAATAAATTGTTATTGTATGGAAAGGGGGGCACGATGAAACTTATGAGTGAAAATTGGGCCACAAATAAAGAAAGTTTAAGAAGCACTGTTTTAAAGCCAAAATTGCTGACGTTCGTTTCTAAACTTTACTCTAAAATCTTCGTTAGGGCTATTAGAATCAGTCCCTTTTGCAATCATACAATTTTTTTTAATGTGACAACATGAATTCATTACCTACTGTGATATTACCATAGTCAAAGCATTCTCAAACCTAGTTTCAAAACCTGAATAAAGGGCATTTAAATGTTGAACATGGGTTAAAACATAATTTTTCTGGCAGATTGTCTGTGACAAATTGAGAAACTGTAAAAATTCGCGACGCCCAGTTTTATATTCCTTTAGCTTGATTCTGGAAAGAAACACTGAAATGATGGTTCTTTTTTAATAAAATTTATCCTATCGTCTTGTAACTACAAATTAACCCCAGTAAATTTAGTAAATAAAGCTGTTAAATAGGTAAATCTGCTTTACACTTGATTAAATTTTCTTTTAAAATTGAAGTCACGATCTGGTTTAGGCTATCGTAGACCATTACACCTCATTAGACCTTCCCCATTTACACCCCCTGGCCCCCCCCCCCCCCAAAAAAAATTTATTTTTTCGCTGATGTGGACCCCTAGTAGGTCGTCGTAGACCCCTGGGGGTCCATATAGACCACTTTGGGAATCATTGATCTAAAGTTTCGTAAGAAATTAAATGAAATGGTGGGTAAATATTTTCTTCGCAATTGTTTTAGATTTATAAATAGAGCAAATAGGAAGAAAATTTCAAGAAGTAAAAAAAATTGTGTAATATAGTATAGAATGAGAACCAAATTTAGAGCACATTATTTTTAGATAGAAAAAGTACTCCAATGATAGTATTACATTTTAACTACACTGATTTACAGAGAATATTTTTTAATACACTGTTCATTTCCCATTCATTTCACTTGTATTCTGTAGAGGTATATAAATAAGCCAGTAACAGCCTCCGGACAGGAGTGTTCACTTTTGTCTAGTGGTATGTTACGTGCTTACTAATCCAAAGGTCGTGAGTTTAAATTTGTGACATATATACATTTAAAAACCGAAAAATAATGATATAAAATTTATTGAAAATAAAAGGACTTCTCAAATATACACAATGATACTTAAATGTAATAAAGAATTATTAATTTATAAAACATGTGGCGCCATCTTTTGATAAACTGTATAACTAATTTTTCTGAAAAAAAAGTGTAAATATTATTACATATAGTTATTTCACTGGAAGCTAATAGAAATATTATTGTAAAGAAAATTAGCAGAGAGAATATCCATGTTCAATACAATGATTAATAGAGTTATTAAAATTTAAAAATATATTATATTTATCGCTAACTGATACATTTTATTACGAGAAATATAGTTAAAAATAACATTTCTATAGATAGAAATTGATAAATTAGAATTCCAATATGGAACTTTAAGAATGTTAAAATTAAAAGTATCTCTTTTATCATAAATATTACTAAAAAATTTATAATCTTTAATGATACATCTGAATGAAACAATGATACATCTAAGTAATTAGTTTTAAATGGATTCTTAATCATTTTAACTAGGTTTAAGTAATCAGGATAAAAGTTAATATTGGAGTTAAAATTATTATTTTTACCAAAAACAATTAGATCATCTATATATCTAAACATGTAATAATCATTATTCATAATATATTTATATTGATAAAAGTGTAAATATAAATTAGCCAAACTATTGCTAGCAGGGCCACCTTGAGGCAAACCTTTAGATTGTTTATCCAACCATTAAAATTAATGTAATTTTCTTTTAAAACTAAATCAATGAAAGTTTTAAATTTGTGGAAATTAATATAAGATTATAATTGCTCTGTGATTTTCTAAAATTATCTTAATAATGTCATTGATATAAATGGAATTGAAAACATCTTCAAAACCAAAACTATAAAATATATATATAATTCAATTTTTTGAGTTAGATGTCTTCAGACTGCTGTGTTTATCGCTATTAAAGTACACGTCTTAAACTTTTGGTATTTCTCTCTAATCTATAAACTTAACTTAAAGCAAATCAATATGTAAGAAAATAACATTACAGGAAAAAGCAGCCTATGATTGTAGAATTAAATAAAGTTTTAAAACGACAATTTTCTTTTCTATATATAACATAGAAAAGATAATAAAGGTAGTATTTAAACATCTTGGAAAACCAAAGATAGTAGTAAATTTACTGTAAAAAAAGTATCAAAAATAATCTACACTAGCCTGCAAAACCTAAGCAACAAATACATTTTTCAACATAAAGCCATTAAATTGTTGAAAGGGACTTTTTGACAGGTGCAATGAAAAGGTGGCTCAATAGAAAGACGATGCATATGAAGATGTCAGTACTATAAAATCAAAGGAGGACGTCACTGCTCGCAAAAGCGTGGAATGGGTGAGCTGAGCGTCAAAGTAACATAAAAAACGGACGGACGTATTTCCGGACAACTCTTCAAGTGAATATGTAATGTTATGTTCATAATGGCGATAAGAAACCATCAGATTGTTTTTGTACATGATAGAATGATTTGAAAGTTTGAAGAAGGACTTAATTTGGTGATCGCTGTAGAAGAATTTGGAATTGACAAAAGTTTGGTTTCATGAATTTGGAAAGCCTTACAAAAGCAGTCACAGATGTTAGAAAAGTTAACGGTAGTCGGCAGAGGAAAACAACTTCAAGAAATGATCAGTATCTAGTCCTGCATGGGAAAAGAGACCTAAGCCAGACATCGAGCAACATTGATCAACATCTGAGAACAACAACCGGCCAAAAAAACACAATACATTGTGGCCCAACGTCTACGTAAAGATGACTTATTTGCCTGTCATTCTGAACGCAAACAACCATTAATAGCAGCACATTGGTGGCACCATTTACAGTAGTATCTAGAGCACAAATACTGAGCATATCATCTATGGAATCATATTCTATATATTAATAAAAGTCTTTTCAGACTTAGTAATGATTCCCAGCACCAGTTTACAAGGAGGGAGCTAGGAGATCTTGGTTGAATCCAATTAATATCAGAGAGGGAAACCGTTGGGATGGTCCTGGAATTATTGTGTTGGGATGTGTTATTTATCTTGAATGAACAAACTTAGCCTTCGTGTTTTCCGGAGCAGATCACGGGAGATCGTTAGTTGGAATAAATTATCCTCCATCACGGACATCTCTTCCGAGGTGATATCAGTCCAGACTTTATTTATGGGGAAGACATTGCACGTCTACACAGAGACTCTCCTGTCGACGAGCTTCTGTAAAGTGAAGTTATCTGCAGAATGGAGTGACAAGCGAGCTCCCTTGATTTAAATCCCATCAGACTCATCTTTTCTCGTCTGTGGAGTGCTTTAGGGACATATCTGGCAGCATGATCATGTCCTCCAAGTAGCACCGGACAGTTGAAACAGATGATCCTAGAAGATTTACAACTCTTACCTCAAGAACTGCTGGATAATTTGGTATTGAGTATGAACAGACGGTGTCACGTGACCATTACAGCTAAAGGAGGTTATATACCTCACAGAAGGACTTAGGATTTTTCCTCCTGTCCAGATAATGTTTTTTTACTAAGGCCTTTTTTTCAAAAAGGCATTTTTCTGCTTTGTTCCATTATGTAAGCGTACAGTTCATTTTTTGGCTACTAGGCTTTCATCGACTTTTAAGTGCTACATTGTACCTCTATGATATGAATTTCATGCCATTTAGTGGAATTTTTTTCCCGAAATTATGTCACATTCTGAAAAGTTGCTTAAGTTTCGTACACTAATATACCACCTTTTCGCTAAAGAAACAACAATAAAGAAATCTCAGAATTGCATTTAGGGAAGTATATAAATATATTATTTTGTAAAATAAACAACGTATTTATGCAGAAAATATAATAGCAATGTATAAAATTTAAACAAACTTTGTTATAAATAGAGAATGCGTAAGAACTGAAATTAGTAAACTGTAATAAATTTGGGTAACATCCAAAGAAGTTAACTGGTAATGACATTTATGATTAAGTAAAGTAAATAATAAATATTCTATTGATAGAAATATTGTATTTATATATAAACTTATTTTAAAATATAATTCAAAAAATTTAATTGAGTAATCATTATTGTGTATAAAATTTTTCGTTGTTTTTATTGTATTAATTGAGGAATACAAATTATGCTGCACACATTACAAAAGAATTTTAAAAAAATGAGTATTGTAACATGAGTGCAGATATGTAAAGTTATCACACGCAATTAATAGTGATTATCAATCTTTGAGCTTAAATACATTAATAAAAATACGCTACTAATAGCAGAGCGGCAGAAAAATGCGATCCCCATATTTTATTTCAAGTAACTTTGTGCACATGGATATCCTTGAAAAAGTATTCTTTAAAAAAGGAAGATAATATTTAAAATATAATCGAAGCATAAATCGACATGAACTCGGAAACTTTTAAATTCAATTTTTCAAAAATGTGCATGAAGCAAAATGTTTGAATACAGGTACAGCCTTATAATGGTTAAAAGAAAACTGTTCACGTGGCTAGAGAGCATGAGTTCGGTAGATTCGTACCCTCTAAAATCGAGGTGGGCATTAAGTCGATCGCGATCGACCGGTGGACCTCTAAGACATTTTGAGATGACCACCTTTAACTAAGACCTAATATGAGCATATTAACAGAAATATATTTATGGAACACCGGCACCAATTAGGGTCGATAATCGGCTTTTCACAATCCATGAGACTATGTGTAGATGACACATTTTCCATTACTGGAAGCTCACTAAGACGTTTAACACATTCTCTGTGATTATAGAGGATGAGGATATGCGATCAACAGAATGCCAGCAGTAGAAATGTACTTCCTCCCACACGCCGACTAAAAGGGAAAATAAACGTTGGTCAGGTCTTTTTACGATGGGGGCCGTGGGTAGCCTAGTGGTTAGAGTAGGTGTATCCAACACGCGGCCCACTGACTCTTTTTAAAAAAATTTTAAACATCAGGTTTTTAAAGTTTTTTTTCATTTTAAAATTTATTTGAGGAGAAATTTATATATATATATATATATATATATATATAATGTATTTACTTGTTACCTGCTCTTGTTTTAAAATAAATCCTTTTTGATAATAGAAATGTCCTTCAGATTAAAATAGATTTATATTTTATCAAACAATTACATTTGATTTTACTATAATAAATTCCGAATTGTATTATGCATATCATTTACTATGGATGGTACAGGATTCTCTGTGTGTGCAACTTTCATATCTCCTCCTCCTTTTCTGTTTGGAGCGCCCCAAAAAAAGCAAAAGGCAGTCAGAGATACTTTTTAAAGTTAAAAAAAATATTCAGGATGGTTAAGATAAAGGGCAATGTATACTTAATCGTTTGCGAATGACAGCACAATCAAATTTTAACAATGAGTTACGAAAGATCAATTCAAAAGGAAAACCTTAATTTTCAGGAAAATGGCAACTGTAATATTTTAAACATTATTTGATCATTGCATTATTATATTATATAAAAATTATTATATTATCTATGTTTGTATACAGGAAAAATAATGAAAACAATAATAATAATTCATTCTGTATTAAATTTGCACTCAATTTAATGTTTTTTTGTTTCCTAATCTGATATAAAGGTAGATAATTTTATGTGCGCCCGCGAGATAATATTGTTTTTCCGAAGTGGCCTGCAAGGTCATTTGGGTTGGACACCCCAGGGTTAGAGCATCGGACTCCAGACCGGAAGGCCTGGGTTCGATGCCCGATGCCACCAAATACCCTCCGAGTACACACGGAGTACGTGCTTTTTAAATCATTGGGTCCGAAAGTCTTGTGGGCTGAATCATGAGTGCAGGGGACTGAAGAATATTTCCCTCCCATTTAGTTCCATGCCTAAATTGTGGAAGTGGAGATAGGTGGTGTCGCCATCTATCGTCCCTTCGGGGAATTTCGCCGAGCTAATTCGTACTGTCACCTGTATGGTGCTCAAGTGCAAGGCCAACGACAGGCGTACTTCTAGCCCCTTGCCAAGATGAATTTCGTGGGCCTCGATCTAACTACGTCAGACAGGTGGCATGAGCAACAACAACAACGATAACATGGGATTAGATTCTTGTGTTTACGTTCTGTTTACGTATTCATTAGTTCCTTTTGGTTTTCCACGCTCCATGATCTAGCAATCGTTCATAGTTGTTCAAACATTCAATTTGAAGACTTTATGTTACTTTTGTGTG
>BMAV01002473.1:97667-139786 GCA_019973955.1 Trichonephila inaurata madagascariensis | reverse complement strand
ATTAAATTTTATATATGTAACTTTTAAGTAATATATATTTTATTTTGTTTCTCGAATTTTTAAATTGGAACAGATTGTAAAATGCGGTGACTGCTTTCAAGACAAAATTTAGATCTCAGCCAAATATAGAAAATGTACTCAGAATGTCAATTTCCAATCGTAAACCTTCCTTTAAAAAACTTTCCTTTGAAAGACAAGCCCATGGAAGTCGCTAATACTTGTTGAACTTGCTCTTTTAATTTAGTATTAATAAATTAGTTATAAAATACCTTGAGCAGCACTGATACATTAAAATTATACTGTCTGAAGTACCCGCTCTTCGAACGAGTTCATTTCTTAAAAAACGAAAACATTCTTCATAAATAGCTGAAATGTCAGGAGAGTAAACCCAAATGCGCGACAATGTTTACTAAAATGTAAAATGACATTTTAAAATGAATGCTCATATTATAACTAGTTTTAAGCGAACTGTAATTTTAAGCCGCACAGAATTAGCATTTAGAATTAATGTTAAACAATGAAAAATAATATATAATTCCAATGAAGAATAATAGTGTTATTTTTAATATTTAAAGCGAGAAGACTTCAAAATGTTTTATCCCTGGAGCAGACACACACTCGATACTAGCGTTAATGGTCACGCGGGGTGACTGAGTCACCCCAATCCTTTTTTTTAATAATTATTTTATTGTACACGATACAAATCGTGATTACAATGAATAATTTAATTAAGAGAAAGTAAACATACCCACTTTCAAGAACTTTTCAATTTTTCTTTGGTAACAAATAAATAGTTTCGCCAGAATTAACGATTTTGTGATCTGTGTGTCCCGCGCGACCACTTCCGGGTTAAAAGTATATTCATTATGATAATATTTATGTTACTGCTAAAAAAAATTGTGTAAAACGTTTTTCATTATGCTTTATTTGAGAATACTCATAAAAATAAGTCTTAGCCTAGTAATCCCCTTCAAAGTGCTCTCCGTGGTTTTCCAAATACCATAAAACTCTTTTGCATGGAAAAAAGCGCAACAGAGAAATATACATTACTTACAACTTCCCTAAATGAGAAACAAACACATGAGAGAGAGGTCATAACTAACTGTACCAATAACTTAGAAGGTCAAGCAGATTATCGGCAAAAACAGATTACAGCTATAATGTGCAGTATTTCAAAAATAATCACAGTGATGAATTTTTTATGTTCCTAAATTTTTTCGACTCTGGGTCTGGGATTTGTTTTTCTCTCAAAGAGTAGTAAAAATCACTCATCTTGAGATTACAGCAAATCAAATAAAAGTTTTTTATTTGGTTTTTTGGATCAAAGATAGCTAACTAGGTATTGAAGAAGTTTTTATTTTTGAGAGAGAGATGACTTATATCGCCTATAAATTATATCAGAGTAAAAGTACATTTTTTATTATGTCTGAAAGTATTTTGTTTTAATTCATTCCAGTAAATTAATTATTTTTTAAATCTTTTATTTTCGATATGCTCACGCCCTCCTCATAAGGGTATCGCCCTCCCCAGGGGGGCGCGCCCCACAGTTTGAGAAACAATGGCGTAAGGAGTTTCGATAATGTGATTCGGGTGAATTGGTCGCTTGCTAAGTAATATTTTGATACGTGTCATTAGATTTCCTTTCTTTCTGTTTCTTTCTGGGTTTTTTTTTTTTGTTTTTTTTTTTTTTTTTTTTAATTTTTTTTTTAAGGAAAGGGATTTTTTTTTTATAAAAATTACGTTATTGAAACACTTGCTTGAAATATAAACAAACTTTCAAAACTACCAGTAAATTCAACATTCTTACACATAAATGATATGAGATTTTGATACATATGGAAAGAAACTTAAAAATCAACATTCTATTTTTTAAAAATCTATAATACCCTTATAGCACAGGCTATGTAAATTTATATCAATCTCTTTTGTATGGCTGGTTAATAACTTCATTGTTATAAATAAACTGTCAAGTGTACAGAATAACCATTTTAATTGTTTAGTATAGATCAGATTCATTAAAATAATGAGTTATGAATAACGAGCCAAGCATGAAATGTCAGAGGAGAAGGTTCAATAACTGTGTAGCCTATTTTTCGTTACATTGTTTAAATATTACGTTTTCTTTGGTATTTCTATACCTTTGGAGAAAGTTTTTGGAACAATTTGATATTTGATGCTTCAATAATGGAAAACATAGCGAAAATAGTAAATAAATTTACTATCTCAAAATAGCTTATAACTCAATTTTATCTTGATTGCCATAACATTTTTAGAGCTGGTACTATTTTCATACTGATAATCATATTACTATGTTTTATTAAAGTTCGATTAAAAGTAAAATGAGAGCTCAATAAAGGTTATCACAAAAAGTGATTTATACCTCTGTTATACTAAATAAATATCAACTCCATAAACATCAAATTAAAACTACGTAGAAAATGTCTTTGTAAAATTTAAACTAATTGGTTTGCAACTTTTTACTCATATTTACGTTGTTATATAAACATACGTCAAAAACTTCTCTTTATAAGATTAATCAAAAGCAAACTTTAAAAGGCAATTTTTAATGACAAGCATAATAAGATGTACTTAAAATGTTCTTGCCTTATAAATAACTCTCTATTTGCTCCCTTAAAGCATTGATTTTTTCTCTTACACCTCCTAGTATTTTTTGGCACTGCTTTATATTTGGTGTTGAATGACTTTCTGCTTCAAGATATCTACTATTGTCAAGATATATGATTTTAAAAAAAAATAACCTGGAATTATATTAAGTTTCTTTATAATGTCATCACAGCATTCGTACCCATCATTAAATTGTATTACTGCATTCAATGCAACCCATTTTAAAGTTTTAAGACACATAAAACATTTTCATTACTCTTTGCCATGTAATAGCATTAAAACAATCATTATATATTCTGTTTTTTGCCATGAAGGCATTTTAGTAAGTAATCCTTTTATATGTAGTCCTAAATATATTAGTTTAATCATGTTTAGTACTTTATTGGATAAACCTTGATCTTTTCCTTTTTAACACAGAATAGTAAGGCAAGCTATTTTTACTGTTGGGAAAGTATTCATACATTGGTTTCTTGACTCGATAAACAACAATAGAACATGGCCACATAGCATTTTGTTGATGTTTTAGTAGGTTATCAACATTGCTATGAAGAGCATTCATATAACAATTCTGCAATTGATCAATAAAAGAAACGGTAGGCTTACCTTCACTACATATATTATTATTTTTAGATTTTAACTTGTGCAGTTTAGAGCCTATACTTTTTTTTTTTGAACACGCCAAATGTATTCATATTTTGAAACATGATTTTTTTCATGTGTGTATTTTACATTCATAGAGCCTTTAGAATCTCCGCCACAGTAATAATGGGAGTATTAAAGGCTTCGTTTGACAATACATCGTTTGGTGATTCTACTAGCATCAATAGCTTTAATTTTTAACGCAGAAGCTCTAAACTTTCCTTAGTATACATGATATATGTCAAGTATTTCAAATTCAATATATTTAGACATTTTGGAAATATTTCTTCAATTGGACAATATAAAGACATTTCAAAGTCCACTACTTTACTAGGGTCAAATGACAAAGCTAGGGCACATCCATTCGTAGAGCTGTAACCCAGCGCTTCTCAAGATGTGGAGCGCGTCTCCCTCGGGGGGTGAGATATTCCTACATTGATTGCACGAGCTTATCAAAAAGTCGAAAATAAAAAAAATTATTTAAAAATTATTAATTTACTGAAAGTAAGAAAAATAAATTATATATATGTAAGGATAATTAAATTAGATTAAAAATTAAATTCTCTATCTAGCACTTAACTCATCTTTTACATTTCATCTTCAAGTATCAAACTAATCGCCCATTTATTTCTTCGGAACATATGGCCTAGCCAATAAACATGTCTAATTCCAGATCGTTATATTTAATAGCCCCATATGTCAGCATTAACCTTCAAGTACACTCATAAAATCAGAGATACTTCTCACATATGGGATTAAGTAGTAAAACACTTATATTTCTTATCTGTACTGCAAAATATATTTGATAATTAATCTATCAATATTAAATCGAGAACAAGTTTAATAATTACTATTGACTCTAATTTGTCATGTCTTGCAGAGCAAAATTTTTCAAAGGAAGGTTTAGTATTAAAAATTGACACTATTTTTTTTCTATATTTATCTGAGATCAAAACTTTGTCTTTTGAAGCAGCCACGGCAGAAAATCTGTTTTCACAAAGGTTGGATGCTGGAAATGTAGGATTAGGCTTTAGAAAGAGGGATGATTGAAGAAATAAATATTTAATTTAATTAAAAATTATTTTAATATCAGTTCCAACTTAAAAATCAGAAAGGAAAAGGTAACATAATACTTATTATGTTGCTTAAAAGTAGCTTACTTAAAATATCTATTACTTAAAAGCAACATGTACAAAATTTAAAATTTATCTTGATAATTTGGATGGTTTATAAATAAGGTCGTATTGTAATTTTAGCGTCAAAGTCTATTATTATTGCATTCAATACATTATTATTGTAAGGGGGGGCGATGAAAATTATGATTGAAAACTGGGTCACCAATATTGAAATTTTGAAAAGTACTGGTGTAACACCTCTACGTAACCACACTCCGTCAACTGAAACATAAAACTAGACTATCTTATTTTTAGAAGAATTAGCATTAGTATCTCATTAGCAGCCTTTTCTTAAGAGAGTTCTCTAAATTTTAAAATCACAGACACGGGTTTGTTTTCATGATTAATGTGTGCAGTTTTATTGAGCCTGTGTAAATTTAATGCAGCAGATAATTAGCATGAAACAGAAAACTCTTACCAATTGGTCGCCTACCATAAGCAAATCTTCCGTTTACCTCAGGACAGTTTCAGGTTTTCTTTTAGTTGAAATTCTAATACAAAAGTCACAATCACTTCATAAAAAAACACGAGTACAACTCATATCTTGAGTCTTCAGAAAGCAACAAACCTTCGAAGAATTTTGGATAACAAAAACAAAATTGAATAGACAAACTTAAGAAATCCTCTATTATGTATCAGTTACTAATTTACTTGTTTATACTCTTCCATTTCTTCATCAAAATGTAGAAATTTAAAATTTAAAGCACTGATATTAGTATAAAAGCTGTTCAACTATTTTGAGGACGTCGTTTTAAAAGCCATTACTTCCACATTTTCTCTTTACGCTAATTCTAAGCTTAGCATTGTTCACTTTAAAGGAAGATTATCAAAGATTTCAGCAATGTATGAAAAGGATAAAACAAACATAATGAGCTAAGCAATCACAATTTAATATTATAAAACAATAAATTTTCTCTTTTCCCACCAGATTTTGTGTAAAATTATAAATAAAATTATGGTACTAAATATATTTTCTAAGATTCTGAAAATTCAAATTCATATTTGAAAATTTATGTATTTCATAACGTTGCATATTTAATTGCTGTTTTAAAAAATACAAATGTAAACAAAAGATTTCTCAACTTCCGGAATGCAATTTGCTCATCCAATTCCAAAATCTAGCAATCAAGTAAAATTCAAAATATTGTAACTTACGTCCTAAACAAGGTAGAAACGAAATTTAGACGTGTCTCATTTAAAAGAAAATTAATTAATTTTTAAAATAACATTAAACTTTTTTTTTACAAAAAATCAAATATTTTGACGAAAAAATTATATTTGAAGGCGCACAGATAATGATACCTTAGGAAGGAAGGATACCTCAAGTACTTCTTAAAATTATAGTCAGCATTTTGAAAGCTCCATAGGCACAACTCTTTACTTTCTATTATTATTTAGAGAAGATACTAAATGATATATATTACATCTGTGGAATACCTTTGTTCAGATGATTCAGTTTGTTTTATCTCAAGGTTCTTTAATGAGATAAGATTATATATAATTTAAAATCTCTTTCTAAATATCATTGACGCGAATATCAATATATCTCTTCTAACTTTAACTTAATAAAGTATTAATGCTTGTCATAAATATTTGTTTGTATTTAAGATAAATTATTTAACAAAGGGATAGTTATGAATACGTTATACGCGCTTTGCGGTCAATTATGCCCTCGATAAACTTCGGCTAATTGTGGCAACATTAAATCCTTTAATGTCTTCGTTCTATATATAACGACTTAGTTAAATAGGTTCATTTGACATGTGACTATTTGGCTATATTACATACACTTCAATTACTAATTAAGAAAATAAATTTTGTCTTCAAAGCGTTTATCATATCTTATTACATAATTTAATAAAAATGGAACGAGTTGAATCACTTTCAATTAATATTCATGTTGAATCTCTCCACAAGAAATTATTTATATTTTACAATTTTTTACCCGTAGCAGAAGTAATTTGAACATTGAAGTTGAGTTTGATTTATCACAGAAGAATTTCTTTACCTTTCATATTTCCTACATATATTAATTTTAAGTTAGAAATAATACTCTCTTTTGTCGTACTTTGGTTGTACATTATTAAACTTATTCTCCAGGTTTACATGTTATGTGCTATAGAATATTTCGCACGTCATCGCCAGGAAAAACAAGCTGTTTGGGTATCCTTAAGAGAGAGATAAATGAAAGGGGAGAGCTACAGTGATTTAGTAGCTTAATGGATTGTGGACTGATTTATAACTAACAGGCTGTTAATTACCGACCATAAAGCTTAATAACTGATGTAATAATAATTATTAACTTGTGTTATGTTTAACAGATTTGTAGTGTTTTTAATAGCAAGGATTTTCTGACTACACACAAACCACCTGCTTCAAGTGATATTTGCTTACTTATAAATATTCAGTTAAATGCCATTCATCTAAAAGATTTATAAATATAATGTTTGTATGTCCTTTTTGTTCATTGTGAAAAATAATGATAAATGGATGATTTTTTAAAAATGCTAGCATTTATTTAATATAATTCAATTTTAACATCAATATAATATATAATGCTGATATCAATCATAAGCAAAACTACTTATAAATTAGACATTAAAGTAATTTAATAGTATGTTATACGTTTATAAATGCCTTATTTTGGTTTATAAATGAGCTATTATAACTACTTTCAAACTTTTGAGAAAAGTAATAGTAGAGGAATAAAGACGAACAAAATTTCTTAAGGGAAACTGTTATTACAAAGACTTACATCACCCGAATTTTAATACCGTTGACTATTTGTATCTGTTAATTTCCAAGATGATTATCTAAATAGCTTGATTTACCGATATAATAATTTCGGGTGAAGAGTAGCGAACAAATCTTTAGAAATAATCAAAATTTTTTTTGTGTGTGTGTTTGTATTTTCTCCTCTGTAAATTACCTTAGATTATATTTGTGTTCATTTAGCCTTCAAATGCCTTTCTTAGGTTTATTAACAAAAGAAGAATGATTTATCATCACACCTTTTCTGTGGATCTTTTGTCATTTTTATTGAGACTCCTTGTAATATTTTTATTTATTTATTTATTTTTATCATTGAACCATTTACTTCCATGTCTTGTGGCGGTTTGCTTCTCAGTAATCCCTAAAGGGAAATATGCGTGAACCTTCCCTAACGATGGGGAATTTAGTTAGTCTGTAAATAACTTTGACCGATTACGGAACTCCGAAATCGATGGGTATGCCCACCCATAAAATAGAATTTTTTAACTAATACTTAATTGTTTGTATGTCGTAACATGTCGCTATAATAAACATTTGAAAACTGAAAATAAGGACTGATATCTGAAAAATGAATACGCGACATATCTTTACAAAATAACTTACAATTACTTTATAACTCTAGTTTGTTTTTCTTTTATAATGTACAATTTCACTGCTCTTTGTTAAATTAAAACATTACTGATATGAATCCCATTGAATGGATCATACGGAAAATCTGAAATTTCATATCTTACTTCACGGCTGTATATATGACACTGCATATACAATATATGCTTCCTACGCATATATTCTGCACATGTGAAAAATCCTCTAAACATTTTTGAAAATTCCTATTATAATTATAATAAATATGTGGTATTACGATTAATAAGTTGTTAAGTGTGACTTCCTGTACAAGCAACTTCATTTGCCAAAAATAACGCAGCTTCGAGCATGTTTTCATTGTGTGTATGAAGCTCTCTCTCTTCCATGGTTTTCACTTAAGTGTATCATTGTAATATGTATACATCTCAGAAATATAATTTCTAGTTTTAATATACTAATATTCGAATGAAAAAATATTGTGAATAGTTCTTACTTTATGATTTCATTGTTTTGCTTACTTTACCTCATTGACTTGTATTTGCTACTTAATTGTTTAATTTGGAATATACTTGTTTGACTTTGTAATTTAATTGTTTGACTCTGTAATTCAATTGTTTGATTTTGTAATTTAATTGTTTGACTTTGTAATTTAATTGTTTGATTTTGTAATTTAATTGTTTGACTTTGTAGTTTAATTGTTTGACTTTGTAATTTAATTGTTTGATTTTGTAATTTAATTGTTTGACTTTGTAATTTAATTGTATGACATTTTAATTTCCTTTGTTTCGCAATTTTTATTTTGTTATTTATCCTTTAATTTATGTCTTATTTTGTTTGTTATACATACTTCTGTAAACCCCATTTGATACTTGGGGGGCACGAGAATTATTTTATCTGTATTCAACAAAAAAAAAAAAAAAAAAAATTACTGATATACTTGTTGCACATTGACCTATTTTCACATATGTTCAAATTTTATTCCAATTCGTATAGAAGAAAGGAAATGTAAACATGATTTAAACTTTTGAAAATACAAATATTTAATTCAGCTTAAAGCTGTTCAATGTGTCTGCACAATTAATTCAACGAGTCCAAAAATATAAAATTATTAACTTTATTAACATATTTATTTATTTACAAAACATATGTTGACACACAACAATTTCTAAAAGGCGTAGTCAACAATGAACCAATCGTTTTCTCTTCCTCTCTTCGTCGTGGTAAAGAAATATCTTAGAACATCATCCACATGCCTTGAAAAACGTTAAAGACTAGTAAATAGTCCTTAGAGATTTAATTGCTCAAAGAGAATCAAAAATATGTACAATATTTGTATAGTTTTTATGTATACATAATTTGTTGGAGGGCACCTAGGAATATGAGAGATGATCTTTGATAACTGAATTCCTCTAAAACATGAAATAATTTCAAACATTATTTTATTTCAAATCCTAAATTTCATTCAGTATAAAGTTTTAATAATAATATTATATATATATCAAGGAAAAAATTGAAAAAATTTTTTTTATATATTAACAAGATATGTTTGATAAGTAAAAGGTTACATTTCACATGCTTTTATATATTCAAAGAGATTATGAACGAGTTTCATAAATAAATATTCTCTTACAATGATTTCAAAAGAAGTAATGTTCTGGCTGAACTGTGTTACATTTGAAACATATTGCCTTAAAAGCAAAAAGAGTAAACACAAGTTTAAGCCATATATAAGACAATTCAAAGAATATATTTTCATGCTTTCTTTCCTTAAAAAGCAGCTATACTTAGGATACTAATTGCACCTTTAATTAGATTTAAAAATCTTGATTCACTTTCTAAAGAAAAAAAATCCCGTCGAAGTGTCATTGTATCTTATTCAATTCCTACTATTAGCTCACACTCTCTATATATTTATTTATTTATCTTAGTGGAATTTTCAATCGTTAATAAAATACATTTTAAAGCACTCAATTGAGCTGAAATTTTATATACATGATTATTTTGGATGACTATACAATAATTTAATTATAATTAATAAAAATTAATTGATTAAAACTAGATATTTAAAGAATTACAAATACAGTCACGTTGGCATCATTTTTGGTGACTTAGCTACCCTTTTGGTGATTTGTGTCAAAACTTGTAAAGGTTTTTTTTTCTCACGTTTTAAAGCATTCAGTTGAACTAAAATTTTATATACACGATTGTTTTGGATGATAATACGATAATTTAATGATAATTAATAAAAATTAATTACAATGTTGTGATTCTGTCATATGTATATACATATTTATATTAATTGTAACTTTTTCATAAAAAGTAGCTAAAATAATTTTTTTCTTTGTTTATCTAAGTAGGAATTGACTGAAAAAAATTTTTTATACTTGTTTTTATATCTAGTTTTTCCATACCATAAGTCCTTCAATTTCCTTTCTGTTAATTGAAAATCTTAGACAACAATTCTACTATAATTTCATGAAAATATGACAAAAATTTTAATAAGGGAGTTCAGGGACAAATATCATCTCTTATATATCTCTATTATTCATATCGCAAATAGTTCATGTGCAATCTCGGAGTATTTATATCAGAGGTTACAATATGTTTCACCTACTGATAGTATTACACGCAACTTTTTTCTCATTAATGTAGTTATAAGGCAACACTCTAAGTGAGAACAATATAAAACATTTAAAGAAAACTGAAGTGCAAAATAAAAGTTCTACACTATTCTAATTGCTTTAATCTTATTACCCTATGCTACGCTCTGATAATGCGTGTTTTAGCTATTTCAATAGCAATTGTTTCGCAAATTTAATTGCTCTATTTTATTACTGGCATTATAGATTTCACTACCCGTAGAGAAAGGCCATTTCTTGGTTTCTATATCTGATTTTAAGATTTAAATAGACTACTTAATTCCTCTTAGAGTAAAATTATATTGAAGCCAGTTAGAGATAATGCACACCTATTATTATGCTTAAATTATCGTTGCTAAATATATTTCTTCGTTAAACACATAAAAAGTGTCCATAAAATAGTTGCACTTTTCAAAATTCATATAAATTCAACAAGTTTGGTGCGTTGACAAATGGTAAACATGTAATATCTAACATGTAGATGAACTTTTAGCAAGAAAAGAAAGACACACCTTAGAGACTGTCTGAACCCTTTTCCATTTCTTCGAAAAACCTACGCATAACATCGAAATATCAAGCTCCTTGTTTCTTCACAATTATTATCTTGTAGCATGTGAATAATATCTACATTTCTTCATATCCGAAGTATACAGACTAACACTCCTACTGAATTCACAATTCCATCATAAGTGTTTTATTCGTCAATGTGAGCATTGATTCTAGCATACATATCAATTTTCTCTACGCTATTTATCGATAAAGCAAACGCCAACAGCGAATCATCTGATACATAGGAAAAATCATTTACATGAAATCAATAATTCTCCCGCTATTGAATAGAAAAAATTAAGTTTGTCGTTACATCTAAAATCTTTCTTTCTTTATGATACCATTTTAATCCCTTATTTCGTTGAATTTATATGATATTTTGGCTAGTGAGAACGAATTTTTGGAATATCCTAAATTTATGAAATGTATATTTAATTTCCAAACATCGATCTTTGTCTACAAATCCGATAGTTGTAATCTAACAAATGTATGGTGCCTATTGAAAAAAAAATAAGAAGAAAAATTTTTAATTTATTTTTGAAAGAATGGAAAACTTTAAATAATTATCATAACTTCATAATTATTAATTCCATAGATGAAATTTATTAAAATTCTCATTGTGATGATATTGATTAAATAGTTTTCGTGAAGAAAGGTAATGCTACTTAATATTAAATAAAATTTTAAATAACATTATTTCAGTATTGATTGTAAACAGATAAAAATTTCATTAATTACCACGAACTAAATTATCACATATTAAAAGTGTCAATCAGATAGAAGCATAGTTTTTATTTTTTTACTTAAATGTTCGATAGTAGCATACCTTAATAAATCTAAATATCAAGAAAATATTATTTAACAATCGTAATAACATTATTGAGTATTTCTAATTACTAAGATAATAATTATTTAGAGTAATATAATAATTATTATAGTTTTAGAAAGGACAATAATATATTCATAAAATGTCAGATTCTTCGCAAAGACAGCTTGTGTCTTAAATTTTTAATCCAGCTATTGACAATATTTACGTTGTCACAAATAACTAGTTCTATGGTAAAGTTTCTTAAGGTCTATAATGAATTATTTATAATATCTTTACCAATTCAGGTTTTGCAGCATATCACATTTTTATATATACCAGCGATAACTTTACCTAAATATACCAACGCTTTTTCTCAACCAAATATGACAAATTTATAAATTTCATGTTACAAAAAAATGGGTTGGTCTCAAATATTTCTTAAAATGTTAATTTTAGGAAAATATCATTATGCGTTTTAATATCATATTTGCATATTTTTATGCATAAAAATAATATCTCAAAGAATTCATATTTTGAATTCATAATAATCCAATTAGAAAATTCTAAAATATATAAATTACTAGCAAAACATTTATTTTTAAAATCAAAAAATAAGTAAAAAAATTTCTAATATACACTTATTTAGAGTGTTAATTTACCATTTTGATCAAATAATAGTAGATAATAATTTTTACTTGTTTATTAATTCATCATGAAATTATGTTCAGAAAATAATTCTTACTATAATTAACAAAATAGAAGGAGTGCAAAATTATATTCTAAATTTACTATGAAAAGTCAAATCTCTTGTTTACTCATTGCATCTAATACAAATTTAAGAAAAAATTTACATTGAATTATTATTATTTCAACTTCAGTATATGCATGTAACATAAAAAACAAACATAAATCTCTAAACATTTCCAATATTAATTTTGTTACAATATTCAAAATGCAAATTAAAGAGAAAAACTGTAAGAATTTATTCAGTGGAACAAAAAAACACTATTATACGATTTAGAGAATGAAAATTGATAACTTTGTGGAATAAATAAATCAATTTTAACTACGTTTTATTAATAATTTCATTTATCTAATTAATCTTCCGGTGGTGAGAGACGAAGATGTAAAATTTTTTTCGATATTCTGATAAAAAATACGGCTTTATAAAAATAAAACTGCATTATTGTAAATAAACTATGTGAAGAAAATAGAATAAAAATTAAAAATTTGCGCACGAAGATTGAAAAAAAATTTTTTTTTTTGAAATGATAAGAAAAGGAACTGAAGAAAAAATTCATTCATTCACTAAATTTAATTGCTTCAATTAATTTACTGGGAAGGGAAATAATCAATAGAAGGGATTCAAGATGTCTAGTTACTCTATTTTAAAAGCCCTGGGTCGATAAATTGACGATTTCAGGTCCAATTGAAGAATAGGTACGGGTAATAATAATTTCATAATTTTAAAGTTTCCCTTGCCTATCCAGCACAGATTCTTACAATTACTTAATATTTTAGTACATATTTGAATTTTCCTTAAGAATTCATGGACATTATTTTTAAAAATTGTGAGCCTTCAGACAAAATATCCAGTTACTCTCGAATTCTTTGACGCCCTTAACATCTTGGACTTCAGGCAAAAAAAAAATCAATTTACTTTCCAGAGATGTTATCTATACATAAATATTCTACTCACAAATAGGTTAATTATTAGGAATTCAGATATTTGTAGTACATTGTAAATTCATTACAGGTTGAAATAGATTATTTATTGATTTCTCATTTAAAATGATTTTCCTACAATTGTTTTTCAATTAAAAGGAAAATATGCAGATTACGTATGTATAGTTACTGATTTTAAATCTGTAGTGCTTGACTGTAATTTTTACTGGAAAAAAAATGTACTGGTTATAAATATTACTACTGATTTCCATTCAAGTCATGTAACAGGATATAGGGTTAATTATTTTATTTATGAAAAAAAGCATCGTCAAGCTGATCAGCCATTAAAGTTTTATAAGTAATAGGAAAATTTTTGTTTTTTATATGAATTTCAGTGTAGGATAACCTTTCTTCAGGTATCTAATAAAATATTTTGAAATTGTATAAAGTACTTAAATTTAATTTTTTGTATTTAAAATTCATTTAATCAAAAGCTCTTAGAATTTGAATCAAAATAATCTATTCAAAAGCTCCTGATCACTTAAATTAAGATAATACTAGAAAATAGTTTTGAAAATAATAAACTGCTCAAAAGGAGCATTTAATTTCATACTTTGATGTTTTAATAATCCTTTCAATTATTTTTTTTTCAATTTAGTCACCAAATAGATAGATATACTTGTATAAAATATTTCACAATAGTTTTCCTTAATGAATTCTTCGAGAAAACCTAAAAACCGCTAAATAAACAATTACTCCTTTACTTTTTTGGTAAGAAAATTTTAAATATATTTATATAAAATGTTTTAAAATTTATCCTTTTTAAAGACCAATTTCAGCAGTTATTCATTACTTAATCTAAAAAATTTCCCTTTTCTTAATACCTTGTTATTCAATATCCAACAGTTGTGTGTATATACTTCGTTTTACAATACATACCAAATTGCTAAGGTTTTGATGTTAAGGAACTGCTCCCTATGAAAATTTGCTTAAAGTAGTTGTACGAGAATAAGATTTAAAGCTACAAAAGTTGTAGTTAAATAGAAAATGCTAATGTTGCTATCACTTTAATTGACGCTATGTAAAATAATTCGCATGCATTATGAAATACATGACATAGTGCGTCAAAGTGCGCAAAATCAGTGCCTATTCTTTGTGAGCTTATAAGTATTAGAAAATTTGCATAGTATTTAGTTAATACAGTTTTTAAGTTTCGCAGAACTATTTTCACAATAATTATAAACATTCAATGTTCAATAAAATCTCTCTTACGTGATGGCATTTATTTCTTTTATTTCATTAACGTTTATTGCTCGTCTCATTTTGGCTTGATTTTATTAAATAAGTAATGAATACGATCCAAATTCACAAAATACAACTTCTGGCTACAAACCAAAATGGAACGCGTCAATCTTTGTCAAATATTTAAACTATAAGGAAATAAATTAGAGGTTCCATATCTTCAGTACTCAATAAAAACTCTTTAAAATGAGTGGGGAAAGACTGATATTAGCTGCCTTGAAATCTTATGGTCAATACAATTTTAAACGTTTTAGTTTTCACAAAATTCTTCATGTTATCCAAATGTAAGGTACTTAGAAATTCTACAAAGAATATTTTCAAGTTTCTGTAATTTTTTCACCTTCAAACAGAATTTTTTTCAATAGTCATAATATATCGGCACATATCTAAAAACTAGCACATTTTAGCAGAAAATGATATATTGTGTGTCAAAGTGACATGGAAAGTAAAGTATATCGTATAAGTGAAATAGGATTATTCTAGTTTTAAAAGAAATAAAGTATTTAGATTCTAATCTGAAAATAAAAACCCAAACCAGCTCTGTAACTGTAATTCAGTAATATAACAAAATACAAATCTTTTCGAACTTGCATCTTTTCAAGCGAAATACAGAGATTAAATAAAGTATAAAAAGGTTTTTTTCTCAAGTTTCCGCTCATTATATAAAAGAAACAAAAATGAAATAACAAAAATACTTTTGATTCTTCAAATGAATTCGATATTTTTTACTCAGATAAAGACCTGACTTAAATACATACATAAGTAATTTTTTACACAGACATTCAATTCTTAAAGTACTCTTAAATAATCGGTAAAAATTTATTTAAATAGATTATATATATCAATTATAATTCATTTATCTAATTTTTTTTCTCATTTATATTGTTTCAAGCTTATATAAGGTTATTCATTTATATTGTTCAAGGTTTATACATTTTCAACATATTTCTCATTTGTTGTTTGAATAAGAATTAAAGAAATTCGAAAATATTTCACGTTGATGAAAACTTTAACCTTAATTAATTCAAAGTACTACTTCAGAAATATGACATTTTCTCAACATTCTAAGAAATTAAAATTAACTGGAACTTCAAACCTTAAGCAAGATTGATCTGTATCAAGATAAATTTTGTTAGGAAAAAAACCTCTTTCTAAAAAAACATAAAAAAAATAATTTTTATATTTACACAATTCCCTTTGAAACGTAGTATATTGCCAGTTTTTACAAGGAAATATATTTAACAAAACAATAGCTCCTTACTAAAAGTTTATTTGATTTGCAAGATTTTTAAAAAATTTATAAGCATTGTGTTCTGATTTTATAAAATCAAATGTTTTATACAATCAGATACTACAGATCAGATACTTTATGTATCAGATTTATGGATATTTTATGTATCACACACAGATTTATAAATACTTTATAGATCAGATTTTTTTGCACTACAAACATAAAAGCATGTAAACTCTATAGTACTCCAAATACAGAATATTAAGGGGGATTTTCTCATCATTACTATTGATTATTAATAGTGTTATCATCAGTATTAAGTTTTATTATATGTTCATTTCCTTTTTTTCTCGTTTCTTTCATTATTAACTTGGATGAATTCTAATTGAATTATATTAATAGATCGTTGAAACAATTTCTACATCAGAGGAACCATTTAAAGATTTATTGATTTTCGACATCAAATGAACACAAAGCTGAAGAGCAAAAACTAGCATAGGCGCGGAAAATAACAAAAACAATGTAAATTACAGAAAAATGCGTTTTTTAACTGTATCAGCACAATTTGATGCAACTAGCAACATTTATTGAGAGCTGTAAGCCAGGAATAGATGTTAAATGATTGCATGTGATCACAATTTAAGTGACTCTGAATTAGGATTAAAATTTGAGGCCTGTGTGAAATAGATCGCACCATTTCCGAGGTAGATATAAAATTCGAATTTTCACTTAGATGACTGCAAAGATGCATCGTGAAAATCAGAAATCCGAAAACATTCAACTCGCCGAAAGTTGTTCCGGCTGAAAATCATGAAGAAATGGAGCCATCAGCAGTTTACAAGTGTCTTTTCCGAAACAAATGTACAATATTGCTTCGAAATGTTACAAATTCTAATGTTGGGGATAATAGGCGACAATAGTAGTAGGTTTGATTTTAGATTTTTCATAAGTTTCACAGGTGATCGGTACATAAGCATATTCCTCCCGATCATTTACACAATTTTAAAGTGTTTGCATGGGTTACGACAGATCTATGATTTTTGATATGGCAATGTGACACCACATATGTTGATAGTTGCCTTCAAGTAACTCTAGGAACACTCTGCTATGCTTAAAACATTTCTTTGGCCACCTAAATCTCTTGACATGAGCATTATTTGGCATATCTTGGATGTCTTGTATTGCGTTATACAATGAAAATCTCCACCATATTACATTCTGATGGAATCGTGGACAGCCTTGTAAAAATCGTGGTATGATTGCCGCATCATATTGCAATAGGTTAACGTGTTCAGGTTGTCCAAATATTAGGTGGGTGCTATTTTTTTCTGAAGTTTTAATATATAGCTTTTATCAGATAAACAAAAACAAGTTCTATTTGTATATTTATTTAGCTTACCTTTTCACACATTCCCTAATCATATATTAGTTTTTCAATATTTCTTTTTGTAATTAAGTAGACATCCATTGCAAAAAAGAATTTTTAAATACATTTATTATATTTTTATACATTCGAAAAAATATTTTTGTAGTAATTCATCGTAATCTTTTTTGAATTTTCAAATAAAACTGTTGCATTCCATCTCGTTTAAAAGTTATATATATTCAATGTATTCTACAAGGTAATGATTTTTTCCAAATCAATCAAAATTCCTCCTTTTTCGTGGATTGAGTATCACTATTATATGTTGCTTTAAAACTTATAAAAAAGGCAATTACTCTTAGAAGGAATATCAATAATTTTTTAACTCTAAAAGAATAAACAACTTATATTCTCTTTTTAAGGGAGAATCATAAAAATTAATCATAATAGAAATGCCGCATAGAGAGATTTTATTGGATTCAATTTTCCCACAGTCATTATACATTTTTGAACATTGATCCTTTAACTATCAAAGTTTTAAAGAAATGTTATTAGTAAGATGATATCTAAAATATATATGTAAGAATAGATCAATAAAAATAATGTTTTTAAGAAATATTCAACTTGAAATGTACTTAGTGATTTCTTACTAATTTAATTATAATTTATTTAAATGAAGAAAGAATTTTATAAATAAAATAATAACTTTCTACACCAAACGATTTAATATCTTCCTTCATTTTTCAATTTTTAGGAACAATAAGAAGTAAATAAATAAAACTTCTAAAAAAATGTTTTGCATTTTAAGGCTAGAATATTTATCTACAATTTTTACAATGATATTTTCTCTTTTTTTTATAGCATTCAATTTTATAAAAAAATATCCAATTTTAATAAAATATTTATAAAATGAAACTAAATTTCATTTTATAAATATTTTATTAAAATTGTCTGTTATCATCATAAGAATACATTATTTATTTCTCAAATGTAATATCGGAAATTTTTCAAACAATTCATTCACAGTCATCAAAACCTAGTAATAAAAATTAAGCAAATTATTTTAAAACTTAAAAAAAAAACTAAAAACAGTTGTAATAGTGAAACCTTTGAATCACCTCGGCAAATGAAAATCTCTATAAAACTAAATCTTAACATTAGATTTTTATGGGCTTAAGCAATCTATAAATAAAGTGAATTTTACTTTTTTATGAAATAGTTTAAATGCTAAATTTATCAACCTTTCTCAGAGAGATTTTTATTTTCAAATTCCAAAAACTTAAATAGTTATGAAATTACTTGTTTGACTCGAAAAAGCGGATAAAAACCACTCAGAAATCCATTATAGTTTTTTGATAAACATACTTAATAAAATAACTAAAAAAAATCAATTTTTTTTTCAAATTTATATTTTAATCGCATTTATTCTCTCTAATTGGATTATATTCTCGTCTTTCAATAAAAGCACTCGAATTAAATGGTTTAATACTATCCATGGAACACAATAAGAATTTTTCTGTATAAAAATTGAATATAGAAGAAAAACTCAATTTAAAACATTGCTATTAAAAACCATTCCAAATAAAATTTCTCATTCTCATAAAAAAAACTTCTAAAACTTCGTAAACACTTCAGAATTTTTAAATATGTTTTTCATATTCTGACGATTTGCTGCTTGAAAAATAATCAGTACACTTTTAAGAACAAGATAAAACACACACACACATTCCTCTTACTATTGCCAGTTAATTAAACTACAACGATCAGTAAAAGATATTGAACACACTCTTCTCTAAGCGTATTTCTTTTGTATTTTATGAAAGATAAATATATTAAATATTTTTACAAAGAAGATAATTCATAATTTAATATTTCGTGTGAATTATTATTTAAAAAAAGAATATATTAGCTGTATTTTTTTCTTCTTACTAGTTCATCGATGTTGGTTTATTTACTGTTTATCTTTAATTTCAAAATTAATTTTACAAAATTCAAAGGATCAAATGCTTATGTTTAATGACTCTAATATGTATAAAAATGCTTTATTTTTCAAGGGGTATGATTATAATTGAATTAATTCAGTACAAATAAAGAAGATTATAACTAGCCTAGGGTCGTAATCTTCATTTTTATTTAATGCTGATATGGTATTAATATCTGTATTTACGTAATTAAAATGAAATAACCAATAAAGAAAAATAAAGTTTGATTAACATAAAAAACAAAAGTGATATTTTAGGAAACATATATGCAATTTCTTGCTTCTGAATTTATTATAGTTCGAAAACCCGCTCTTTCATTTTAGTATGCATCTGGTTCCACGCTCAAAACAAATTTTTGAAAACTGATTACGTCATTTCAAGAAGCTAAGTTATAGCACTTCATAACGTGCAAAGATTTATACTGAAAAGACTTTTTAACAATACATTAACTGGAATGATCCTTAAAAAAATTGTCGATAAAAGTTGATCGATAGAAATTCAAATTAACTAGAACAATAAAATTCCAAGTAAAAAATAAATCGCTATCATAAAATGTATTATTAAAATTAAGATGTAACAAAAACTTAAAAGTAAAATTAAAAGTCTACAAAAATCTGTCGAGGTAATTTTCTGTTATAATTTTTTTCTTTTATCAAACAATTTTTTTTTTAATATTTTTGAATGTGTGTTAGATTTGAAATTTAACTTACAAACTTATTCAGATTAATCGAGTTAAATAATATTAAAGCAAATATAAAATTCATAAACATTTCAGAAAAATGGTTATAATTTTCAAAATCTGCCCATAAAAAGAAGAAATATCTATAACTCAGAAAGCATAGTTAAAATTAAAAAACATTCTTTAGAATGAGAAGATATTACATGATGACTTTGATAACGATGATTCAAAACAAAATACAATGTAAAGATTTTACTCCTTTATGAGTGCTATTGAAAAATTAAAACTTAAAGGAAAAAAACTATAGCTGTGAATTTAATAATTAAAGCATATACCAGTAGCATATGATTTCGATAAGATCAAAATAGAACATAAGGGAATTGAAAGGTAAGACTTCAACCAAAAAAACATGAAGACTCATATATTAGCAAATATATGTTATACATAACTTAATTTTCCTCTATAGCTTAATATAACCTGATAAAATTATTATTTTGCCTGCTCAAAGGTATTTCTAAAGAGCAGGTTTTTTAATGATTTCAAAATCATTTAAGTAATTTTTTTTCACAGTTCAGATCCATTTATATATATAGACATTAAATTTTTCATATTACGTTTTACTTCACACTTGATTTACGTACAATTATTTAACATAATAAAGAAAAAAATATTAATCATACATATCTTCAGATTTTGATTCGAGAGAAAATAGTAAACACATTCATGTAACATGATAATAGCTAAATTAAAATATTTCAACACAAGTATATAAAATATTTGTTGGAAGAAAAATAAATATATAAAAAAAAACATTTTTTTTTTATTTTTAAAAAATAATTTAAAATAAGTGACATTTTTTTAGAGATTTTCTTTTTTGTTTATTTTTACATATAATACATCTTTCTCTTAATTATACAGTTCAATCCTCTTGCCAGTAGTTCTAATTTTTAATAATTTTACTTAAATGCAAAACATGAACATTTTAATGAATTTTTGCATTCATTCAGTTGTTTCTCTTCTCCTTTAAAAAAATGCTCTTATGAGATTTTATGTGAATTCGTTTCTGAAAAGCACATGCCCAACAGCATGAAAAGTTTTAAGAATTGTGCGTTCATGTATCCTAGTTGACATTTTTCACATTACTCAAAAAAAAGTTCAACTCTTGGATTAATTTTGCACTTTGGAAACAAGTAACTAGTTTTGTGTCATGCTGTTCTTTTAATTAAATATGTTTCCTTCCCAAACAGTTACTTTTAATTTGCACAAAATTTATTATTAATCCATTCAAAAGAAAATGGGGTTTAGATTTAAACAATCAAGCCATTTGGACTATTTTCAGTGGCACATAAAGTTTGCACTTGATACAAACAAGCTACATTCACTCTTGTTATTAAATTATCTCTATATTGTACTTCCAAATGAAGTTATACTTCATTCAACATACATTTATATTCAATGAGTTTGCAATAAAATTTGAAAGTTATTCAACAAAATGGCACTTATTATACAGAGTGTATTAAGGCATTAGATCATGGAACAGAATCAGTTCCTGTAACACGCAAAACAGTAAATGAGAACATTACATCACACTGAGTAGTATAGAAATCAACACGCAAACATAACATAATATTACATCACGAAAACTAAATTTACATTTACATATAAACAATTAAGAAAGTCAGCAACATTTCGAGCAGTATCTTCTTGTAGAAAATAACATTTGTATACTAAATTATAAGATTTCTTTTTTATTTCACACACTCACAGGAACTGTACACATTCAGGAAATATATTTCAAATGAAATTATTTTATTTTCCTATTTTTTTTCAACTACATATTTGACATTTAAAATTTTTGAAATATTAATTAAAAAATAACTACAAAGTAACTATTTTAAAAAGAAAATGTAAAACGATATCAGATTAAATTATCAATCGAAATTTCGTTTGGTATATAACAAGTTTAATATTTGAAAACATACCTAAATAAATTTAAATAAAATACTCAATTCGTACGGTTTTTCAGAGAATGATACAGCTAATACAGTATTGTATGCTTCAATTACCAATAACAGTGACTGTTTTTATAAAATACGAATCTATTATTAGAATATTAAAAAGTAATCAGTTTCTAAAAATGAAAAAAAAAAATCAGAAAACAAACATACTTTACGACAACATTCACTATACTATTATATGAGTTACCTTAGAATTTCAGTCTGATGAAATCTTTCTTTTCCTTTTACTCCGTATTCAAATCATAATTATTTTTTGAAGTAACAATATTCAAAGACTGGTTTATCTATAATTTTTCATGAGGCAATTTTTAACTTACAAAAGTTTAGTAAACATTTTAGAAGTTAACTTCATACAGGTCTTTAAATAACTTCATTCGATAAATTACTTATCTTTCTTCTATTTTATAAAATAATTTCTGTCTTGCCTTATCTCCTTTTCTCTTTCATAGATAAAATTACTTCTAAACATTCCAATTTTCAAAGTAAAAATTCTTTAATTCAATAGCAATAACAACACGCCAGAATAAAATTTAAGGCATTTCTTTCTTAAACATTCTATAGAACTAACTTTTCTTATTCGAAAGAATTCATCGAAATGCTCGAAATGTTGCAGACACCTGGTACAACACAGTACGATTAAACGACAGCCATATTCTTAGAACTAAGACCATTGGGCCTTCCAGGGAAGCTCTTTCTTGGGACGAAAACTTTGAAAAGAAGTACTGTCCTCAGAAAATCCTGAAAATCTGACGAATGTTGAGGAACACCACTCCAAGAAAGGCACACGTCATAAGTGCCCAGTTACCTACAGCAATCTGTGGTACGCCGTTGCAGTTGTCTCGCTCGCAGAAGCACATATGGCCAGTGTTCCCACCTTCGTACATACACACGTGGTCTACCATAAACAGGTTGATCTGAAGTTTTTTCGTACAGGTACGGCGGATTACCTCTTTAGCTACAATAAAATAAAGAAACAATACATATTATTACTTTATACAGTCTGAAAAAATATACGTTGAAATTAGCCAACAACAGAATTGCTCAGAGCTCTATTGTTTTTTACAGAATTGCTCAGAATTGTATTTTTTTCACTTCATATCACAATATAAAATGCTCTATGCATTAGTTAATTTCCCTTGTTTATTGAATTATTTACCTTATTGAAGTCGAAATTGATACAGAAATACATGATGTTAAACAAAAATAACTATTCCCATGCCATTGTGTAATTGGGAATCCTTAATTCCAAATCATAAAAATAATTCGTTTTATTAAATTGAGATAAATTGGTGCAACAATTCTAATTTTTTTTCAATTATATTAATGCCAATTTACTGTATTAACGGTTCGTATTACAAAACAACGAAATCTACAAGGAAATAAGTCAAGAATGATGCCTGCGATGTCCAATGATACCCTGATGTGTGTGAACTTATATCCTAATGTGCAATGCCATGATAATTCTTTAAATCCGCCTTTTATGAAATAGTCACGAATCTGTTAACTACGAAGACATACAAGGATCAAAAAGTTCAGATTGCCCCAGAGTTATTAAAACAATGACCCAGGGAATCACGTAAATTAGAACATCCATTTTACAGTTTAATGCATTAAATTGGATGTGGGAAATGAATTAGATTCTTAATATATCTAATACACTGTACTTGTTACGGAATATGAAAAATCTTAACTCTTAACTATCTTCCTACAGCACAAAAATTCAATACTAATTTTTTAAAAAAATTCTTTAAGGTGTATAAAATTAGGTGAAAAAGTAAATTTATTACGATTTAGAGAGGACACTGAAATCATTTTTATTCTCCATGATATAATACAATATATATATATATATATATATATAACACCTTTTTTTTATTTTGGAATATATATATAACCTTAGTTTTATAGATATATCAATCTCTGATGTCGGGAGTTCTAAATGCCTTTCTTCCTTCTAAATAACTTGGCAATGTTTGACCACTATTCTTGGCTGTTTAGCACTCATAATTGGCGATAAAATGTTCTTCGTTTGCGTAGAAATTATTTCTTCGCTATTCTCACTTATGCTTACAAGCCAGTTCTGCTGCATTCCCACCTTTACTCGTAAGTAGTTCGTTCACTTTTTTTCTTTGATGTAATTGTTTAATCTCGAGTCGAGCTCCCATTTTACCTTCGAATAAAAAACCGCCGTACTAAGTTTAATTAAACTGTACTTCAATGCAATTCGTGCTTGTTCTCATTTGAATAATTCGAACATTTGTTCCTACCCGGCCGGAGTGGAAGTAATTTATGGAATGCGAAATTTTAAAGAATGGGAGCTATTTTGATCGAAAAACAGAAGTTATTAAAACTAAAATAACATAGAGGGATAGTCTCTCTGGGGACCTTTCCAAAATGCTTAAAGATAGTAAAAAAATCTTTTAATACCTTTGAAGAATTAAAAGACTTAAAAAATTACTATAAGAAGTTTTTAAAATTAGAGCGTTACATATTTTAAGCGACATGAAAGAATTTTTAGAGGAAATAACATATCAATATATGTAATTGCCAGAAGAAATTGGAGTCTCAGTAGCGGTAGCCAGTATTAAAGAGATTGCGATGTATAATCATATTTAAATATGATAGATTTAAGTATGATTATTGCTAAAATTGATACTGAACAGAACATAAAAAAAGTAAATATTAATTTTGTCGCTTATAAGCTTTCATAGATAGCTATATTTACTAAAATGTTAGGTAAATATGAAGATTTTCAGAATTTCAAAAGTTAGATTATGCCCACATAATCAATCAAAAGCAATGAATTATATAATAAGAAAAAATATTTTTTATTTGAAAGCCTGTTGGAAAGATGGTGTAAAGCAAATTCAGACTCGCGAAGACACGTTTAATTTATTTTCTAAACGTTTAGATTCTGTACTATGGAAATAGAAGAGCTCAGGTAGAAGATAATATAAAATGTTTGTTAAATAACGAAAAAGCAAATAAATCTCCTACACAAATTAGGAATTTAATAAACAATACACAAAAGGAAACTAGAGAGAGTTAAAAGGAAACTTAAAACTTAAGAAACTGAAGATTTAAGTTCCAACTTAAAGAAATACTTAATATATGATGTGAGCATTGTAATCATTAAAACGGGGAATATATTAATGTTCACAATACCTATTTACTTTACAGATTGCCTGATTTGTTCTGTTAAAATGTTGAATCATCCGAAAAAGGAAAATTTTCCTCACTTTACCTAAGTAATGTGTTCATTAACATGTTTGAATTGTTCGCCTAAACATTTATTTCTCTAATTTCCTTGTCCTTCCCCTTCACCTTCCGATGTCCGAAACTACTGACGTCGACGCTTTGCCATCGCCAACACTGATTTCACTTTCTCGGAGTTTGCATTGGCTGCTAGTGAACTTAAGGCTTTTCTAGTTATGATGACAAAACGAAAATATGACTCTACATTTGAAGATGCAAAACGAATAAATGTTTGAACAAAAATAATCTTCTCAATGTTATCTAATAACTGAATAATCGTTTTGCGATTTATGGGAACCTTGAAAAGTAAAACAAATTTGGAAGGAAATTTCTAATGCCTATTATTTCACAGTATTTCAATAGCATATTCTATGTAGATCTCATTGATAACAAATCTCAACCAGATGGGAAGTTAAAATTTCTTCTTGTATACCAAGATCATTTAACAAAATTTGTTATATTGTAACCGCTCACATCCAAACAGGATCATGAAGTGGCCTGTAGCATGCTTGATACTTATCTCCTATTTGGTGCTCGGAGTATTTTATTTTCTGTTAAAAGACGCAAACTAAGATGAAGTGAGAATGAATTCTACGTTTCTGAGAATTATAAAGCTGTAACAGAAGAATATTTACCATTAAAAGTTGTAGAGAAGTTCGAAAGAAAAAATAAGATAATGGATAATTGACATATTATTTACTCCACAATCCACTAATTTGAAAAAAATAAACTAACATCTAAACATCACATTGCTTTTGACACATATGTCCATATTCCTTTCGAACCATCTTTAAAGAATATACAATTACCCTGGTTAAAACTTCTATTTATATTTATTTGATTTAATATTACTATTCATATAAATAATACTGTAGTATAGGCGCGGACATAGAAAAACATTTCTACAAGTTTAACAGAAATCTACACAGAAATCTAACAACACTTTTATCTATTAATCACATTCTCCAAGATCAAAATCTCTCAAAAAAATTTGAGTTAGATTTACGATTTATTTGGCTTACCTTCTATAGTCCATTCCTGTTATAAGCTAATAATAAACATCAAACTAAACAATTGGAAACGGTATTTTGAAACTTGTGCTATAAAATGAATAAATAAATGTATGCTGATTATTTATTTATAGTTAATTCGCAATAAGAACTTCAAAATTGTCAAGAGAATCTTCAGAAATCTTTCTAAAGGATAATATATCCCTAAACTTATTAAAGATAATTCACTATCTTTAATTAATAGGACAATCACAAGATTTAAATTTCAACACACGCTTTGAAATATCACGAAACACAATCTCTTAAAATTTTAGTATTAATAAGGGATGTGGGTAAGAATGTTCTTATAAATAGATTAGATAGTAATAACTTTTTTAATGTAAAAATTGAAAACTAAGAGAGCTGAAACTGAAGAAAAACAGGAAGATTATTTGATCCAACTGTATTTTTATCTCCATTTACAATCATTGAAAAAATAACTTTTCAAACATTATGGGAGCAGAGCATTGACTGAGATGTAAAATCATCAAAACTCTTAGAGGAAAAAAACAGTTGAAGTGAATAACACAACTATATAATATCTCCGTGGGAAACGCGGGCGCGCGGCGGGGGGGATTCCCAAATATTTTTCGGTCATTTTTAGAGCATTTACAATCAAATGGAAATTCCATGTTTTGGGGTTATCAATGAAAGTTATATTAACTTCCCTTATTGCAGTTATTTATTTACTATTTGCCAAAACCAAGAAGGGGAAAACAACTTTTATTACTTTCAAAAAGAGATTGACTTCATGAGATGTTTAATATTGCCAATGTTAGAAATGGGCGCCATGATTGGAGCTAAACTTATTGACAACACAGTTGTAACTTTTGATTCTAAAAAATATCTTTGGACATGTTCAAATATAGCACAACAGGTTAAAAATTCTTCTGGAAAATGAAAAACATACATGAACAACAGTTTATCCAAAATACAGTCTTTGACAAATCCCAAAGTTAGAGACATTGTCTTGGTTGGTACAATCCTGCTTATCAAGTCACACAGCAATTTTCATTCATGGATCTAGCAAAGGATTATCTGTGTTTGTCTAAGCATTACTAGTTAACTAAACACATTGAATCGTAACCTAAATGAAACAAATATATAGGAAATGCCCTATTAAAAGAAGAATCGAAAATAAGCATAGTTTCTCAAAATTTCTGTACTTTAGATATTAAAAAGAAACTCATAGATATGGAAGAATTCAGTTCCTTATTAAAAATGTCTCGAATAATATATTGAATAAACAGAAGAAACACTAACATAGTGCTAATTTATCAACAGAAGGATTATAAAAGTCTGTAAAATTTACGATAAAGCAGAAACAATCAAGAAATTACAAAGAAAAGGGAATCTTTGAACAGAAAAAGGCAAGTAAAGGAAACTTCGAAGTATATATATTCTTTACTTAAATCAATCTATTTTTTTACATATAGAACGAAGACTGCATCAAGATGATTTCACAAAAGGAATCCAATCTTACAATTTAAAAATAAAATTGTCGTATAACTGTTAACTATGCTAGAACACCAAAATTTGAGGCCTGGTGAACTTTTTTTGACACCCTTACAGCTCCGGACACATTTTTGGTTTTTTCAGAGACTACAAAAGGCTGAAATCAGCTGACCAATTAACAATTCAACTTCCATGCAGATTACGAGATCAATCGCCAGTAGCCCTCGTGTTGCTTTCTAGTGAAACGTTAATAAACATTCACTCACTCCAAGTCACAAAATCTCACAATTACTCCTTTTTACATTTTCGGCTTAGATTGTGCCAATTCAATCATAACTAGAATAAATAAGAACAAGATAAATATTGTGTTATTTACGCGTACAATAACTATAGTTATGCTTTCGGAGTTGGCAATTGAACTTTACAAATAAATCATTTTTTTTTACAATCAGTTTATTTCTCTTCTTACGTGGTGCTTATAAAATTATCAACTCCGGCAGTGCCAAAGGTTTCAAGTTTGCTGATAAATAATTACAGCATTTTGTAAAAAAGAAGACTCAAATATTACATTACTTTATTTCAAATAACGATAACATAGAAATTTATTGTCTATGTTTATAACGGGCCTCACACATAATGGAGAAGGTTTTATGAACGCTTGGTAAAATGCGTGAAAGGTCTTCTGAGAAATGTTATAGATCGCATTCATCTCGCATGTGAAGTTTTATCAACCACCCTGACTGAGATTGAAGCTGAAAACAAAACATGAGACTTCTGACTTACGTCTCTAAAGACTTAGGAGATCTAGAACTTTTAATACCTACTCACTTCCACCATTTCGAAATTACGTTTTTCTTTGCGTTTTACTGAAATTAAAAATAAAATTTTAAGTATACAAAAACTCTACCCAGAAAAAAAAAACCAAGTTAGTAAAATAATAATGAATTAAGGTATCTGACTACGTTCGGAACAGTGATTTTAAAAAAGCGCATAAATGTATAATTTTCATGATATTTAGTGTCACTTAGATTAGAATACATGTATAAAATTGTTTTAAGGGCGTTATGACAAAAAAATTATTTAAATACAATATTTTGGTAAAAAATTAACTTAGAATAACCTTTTTTCCAAATGTTCTCCTTTTGTAAAAAATGCTTCTACTGTATTAATATTTTGCCTGTATATAGCTCAGACCTCTGTACAGAGGCTCAACTAGAATTTTTGAAACGCATAACTTGGAAGTCGGTTTATCCATGTTTTACGACAACAGAGGGGAGAAATTTTAAGAAAAAAACGCCGATAATTATTTCAAATGGCTGTAACTCTGAAAATAATGTGAACTTTTCAAAAATCATAGTTGAGCCTCTGTACAGAGGTCTGAGCTATATACAGGCAAAATATTAATACAATAGAAGCATTTTTTATAAAAGGAGAACATTTGGAAAAAAGGTTATTCTAAGTAAATTTTTTGCCAAAATATTGTATTTAAATAATTTTTTTTGTCATAATGTCCTTAAAACAATTTTTTACATGTATTCTAATCTAAGTGACACTAAATATTATGAAAATTAAACATCTATGTGCTTTTTTAAAATCATGGTTCCGAACGTAGTCGGATACCTTAAGTGGAAAGATCGGTACCTTTTAAATTTGAAATCTTCTGGTCCATTTTAGATTCCATAAATATGCAATATTAGTGACATTGAAGAAACTCACAAATTGAAAATTTTCTATGAGAATTAGGATAAATGAGGAAGTTTTTCGAGCTTACATAGTAAAAAGTGCAAAAACACTTTTCAGAAAACTTGCGAAATTATTAATTCTCTCGAATCTCATACATTTCTTAAATTACAGTACAATTATACAATTTAAATATTGAACTTATAAAACATTTTTCTTGTGTTTTCAGATTATATTTTTATATTTTGAAAAAAGATACATTTACATTGCGTTAACTCTCTATATATATATATATATTAACTTTGTACAATTTAAAACACGAATATTCAATTGAGAATGGTCGTATGAAAAAAATTAGATTTCTACACAGATCAGAATATTGTTTCTTAAAAGAAATGACATACCTAATGAACTAAAAGAATTTTACTTCCATAATTTTACTATTTTTCAAAAGCCTGGGATAATATCTTGAATAAATGACTGCAAAACATACCAGCGTTGCACACGTAAGTTTCATGTTCCTTCGTAAAAAAGGGGAATGCATATTATACGGCGAAAAAACCTAAAAATTAAAAAATGCCGCTTCAAAGTGTAGGTACGCGTTATTCGCTGGAATATGCGATAATTAACCTAAAATTTTAATGGTTGTAACTTAAAATATTACTAATTTTTTTTTCTATAGAAAGTTTGCTTGCATGCTATGCTGTTTGTATTATAATTGAATTTATATTGTTTTTTATAGCCAATCTTTGATTCTGATAATAAACATTTGCTCCTCAAGAGAATTCAAGAGAAAGGAGGTGTAAAATTCCTATGTAGATCACCAACAAGAACTAAACAAGGTGGCTCTAATTGTAACCGCCCTTATTGGACTAACAGACGTTTTGAATACATTACTTTTAAGATGTGTACGACGAGTTCTTAAAGTAGTTGAAAGACGTTTTCTCATCTCTTCTGTACATACACATTCTAATCTTCAATAAATAAAGTATAAATATTTACTAAATGTGTGAAAGAAGACTTGAATGAAGTTAAAAATTAAAATAATCAGCAGAACGACTATGCTGACAAAAAAACTGCCGAAAGAAACCGAATCGGCGCAATTAAATCTTTGTCAATCTTATTTGACTTGAGTTTTAATAACATCGCACTTTCTAGTAACGTGAGAACTTTTGAACACGCTCTTATCAAAGATTTAAAGTTATGAAATGCATGGAACAAATAGAGGGAGAACTCTTTAGATAAATTGTGTGTGTNGTGTGTGTGCATAAACTGCAAAACAAATTTTAAGTTTTAAAAGTTGCTTATCGATTTGTCAATCAAATTCAGTTTTTCTTTTTGCAAGTAGCATCACGGTCACCGAACAATACTGCTTTTGCAATGTTACTCGGGTGACTGCGGTAGCCAAGTGGTATAGGTATCGGACCGTGGCTTGCCTTGTCACGAGTTCGAGCCCAGTACCACTAAAGATCCGCCGTGTAGGACAACGATGCACGTTAAATCTGTCGAGGGCTGAAACGTCCTCCCGTTGGAGTAGTGTGGTAGTTAAGAGAGGGGGTGCCAGCTCAGATGTCGTCCACGTCACTTGACCATGGTTCAAAATTACGTGGTCCGTCGCCAAAAAGCCCTCGTGTTGCTAAACAATGTGACGTTAATAATCAATCAATCAAGCAATGTTATTCGGTACTTTCACAAAATTTAAAAAATGCCGATTTCGACCAAGCCTCCAATTTGTATTGAAAGTAAAAACGAAAGGAGGAAATACAGATTGCTTCTACTTTCAAAAATAATTATGATATGATGGTAACAAATGTGTGTACATTTAGGAATAGTAGCAATGATACATTCGCATACAGGATTGGTATGAGACCGCGGACGTAGATCTCACAAAGCTAAATATCCACTCAAAAATCATTCGTATTCATAAGCCTTTAAACCTCCTAGGACCAAATTTTTAAAAAAAATGGCTACATAAATTGTAATAGCTTGAAAAGTTACTACTTCCACTGAAAAAGTATGACATTACCAAAAAATGGAAAAACATTACTAAATATTGAATTCCTTAAGGTATCCGACTACGTTCGGAACCGTGATTTTGCAAAAGCGTGTAAATGGATAATATTTATGATATTTAGTGTCACTTAGATTAGAATATTTATATAAAATTATTGTAAGAATAGTATTACAATAAAAATTTATTTAAGTACAATTTTTTGACAAAAAATGAACATAGAATGACCCATTTTCAAAATATTATCCTTTTGTGAAAAATGCTTCTATTACAATATTTTGCCTGTATATGGCTCAGACCTCTGTACAGAGGCTCAACTAGATTTTTTTTAATATATAACTTAGAAGTGGGTTTATCCATGTTTTACGACAACAGAGGGGAGAAATTTTAATTAAAAAAATGCCGATAATTACTTCAAATGGTTGTAACTCTGAAAATAATGTGAATTTTTCAAAACTCATAGTTAGCATCTGTACAGAGGTCTGAGCCATATACAGGCAAAATATTATTATAATAGAAGCATTTTTCACAAAAGGAGAACATTTTGAAAAAATGTTTTTCTAAGTTAATTTTTTGTCGAAATATTGTATTTAATTAATTTTTTTGCCATAATGTCCTTAAAACAATTTTGTACATGTATTCTAATCTGAGGGACACTAAATATCATGAAAATTATTCATTTATGCCCTTTTTTAAAATCAAGGATCCGAACGTAGTCGGATACCTTAAAACACATAGGTACAACATAACATCATATTTAAATTTATTGCACTGCACATTTTTCAGATACTCTGAGAAAAAATACAGGGATGTGATATATGTCCTAATATTATCTAAAAGTCGACACGCAGTATTGATTGCTGTGCAAGTCATACAGCAGTGTAATTGCTATTCTCAAAGAAATTTTTATACCTAGATTGGAACTATCTTCTAACTTGTTTTTGTCAAAGCTAAAATTAGGCTTTTTCAAATTTTAAAAATAACATAAATGAGGTTATCTTGTTAAGTGATTCCACTATTCCTCTGAGGTTGATTCAAGTCTTAGCTTGGCTATTATTAACCCTCATCGAAAATCATATGGCGAAAACTGTATTAGCCACCGAGAATTTTCGATGGAGGTATTTTTCTTCAGCCGACAACGCGGCAGATGTTCTGCTGAAAGGATTGAATTCTGATATTCTCTTACAAATAACAAACTCTAGTGGAGCGACCCCGAGATACTTCCACAGGAAATTCTCAACAAAAGTATAAGCATAATCAGAGTGTTTAATATATAACTTTATATTTTAAATAACTCTTACTAAATAATGTTTGCTTATAATAATACTTTGAATGTTTCAAGATTGTTTAACTAGTCTTACTAACAATTACTATAAAATAATTTGTGTACTAATTGGATGTTCATTTATAAATGCAATGTAAGAAAACTGTATTGGGAAAGCAGAAACTGGAAATGTAGGTTGCTCACCATATTCTAGGATATCATAATTAAGAAAGATAATGAGTACTAATTAAAAATTCTTATAGTGCATTTGTCAGGTGTTCATCATCTTCCTGATTAGTATCTTTGTTTTTTATGTATTTTAGAAACTTAAAATTGCAAATGACAACAAAAGAGTTTTTATGTTGCTCTAAACTATTTATTATCACAGTTAGAATTCGATACAGTCTTTTGTTATTTAAAGTTATGAAATGTTTTATTTCTATACGGTTTTGATATTTACTGTCTTATTTTGAAATGTTTGTATTCGTTTGTATTATTTTAAGGTACGTGAAATACTTGTAGTTTCAAACTATTTTTTTTCCTCCACAAGACCTTATCATACGTTTGGCCATTGCTTCTAACTATTGGCACAAGTAGATGGCGAATAAAAATTGCTATATATTTACAGTATTTCATATGATTTTTTGTAGAGTAGAGCTTCAGAATTTCTTACGTCGAACTCCCACTCTGCCTTGGAATAAATATCCCCAGTACCATCAAAACGTAATAAAATTGTGCTTCGATACAAATATATATATATAGTATAATAAAATAAAATAAGATACTAAGTAAAAAAGTTGTAAAACCCACAATGCCAAAGAAGAAAGAAATTGGAGTTCAAGAGACACAACAACTTTAGATACTAAAAGAGTCTTTGGACTAAACTGGAGACCTATTATGATTTCTAGAGCTGTCACTGAATTAGGCCAGCGATTAAGGGTTAAGCAATACTTTATGGATCCACCTTCCCCGTACAGCAGAAATTTTCTACACAATAGAAAAAAAAACAGAGCCATTTTGAAACGTTAAACCAATTCCTAACACATATCTATATACATAGTCTAATTCTCTACAAACGAGAGATGAACAGCCATCAATATATCAAAATCGAAAAACACAGAGACAGTAAGAAAACCACACAATGAAGGACACATGAAGAATCAAAATTTAAAAAATGGATGCTGCAGTATTATAAGCATTGCTGACTTAGGACAGCTTATATATAAAATAATTTATATAAAAGTGGGGTTGAACATGTTTTGTAGCCAGCCAGCCTTTCCTCTTTATGTTAATGATACTGATCAAAACCTATTGAAAATAATGGATAGGAATGTCTAAATCCATTACAAGATAGAGGTAATTTACCTAAAAATTGCACTTAAAAATGCAGAGCCCACGCTAAATCTGAGTGCAATAAAAAAGTTATTGCCTGATTCTGGACCCAAATGCAGATTCAAAGCATATGAATGGCTGAATTGTAGTACTTAACAAAAGTATGAAAAGAATAGAAATAAACATAACTTTAGTGACACTAGAGTTACATATGAAATAAATAATAATAAGTAATTTTATCTAATATTAGAATATGGAGGTAACTATAACAAGGAAAAATGATAAATTTATAGTAATAAAGTATTATTATTCAAAGGAATTTCAATCCTTACTATTTAGAATTGCTTTATTCAAATAACTATTAATAAAACTAATTGAGTACTTCTGATTTAAGCAATATTAAGTAAAATGTTTATAGTTATTTATTATTTCTGGTCTTTTTTTTAAACTAGAAATAGATTGCGTTGTATATAATTATTTCTGAATATAGAAACATGAACATTACTCTCCCAATGGGAAACTTTTATAATATTGAAATTAAATTCTTCTTTTTTATCATAAATATTAGTAACTATAACATTATCTTTTAATTTGATATGTATATCAAGAAAATTTGCTTCATTGTTGTTACTATTTGTCTGTATTAAATTAAGATATTGTGGATAAAAATTAGTGTTAGGTTTAAAATTGTCTTGCTTGCCAAAAATGATTATGTCATATCTATAACGTAAAATGTAATATTCAGAATTATTAATGAAACTATTTTCAAAATAATATATGCTTATTCTTACCTGAATAATTTGATCATTGCACAAATCCCAGGGTAAGCAAACATTTTACCCTATTAAATTGCATGATATGTATCTATTTTTAAAGCTGACAAATTTACATCAGCAACTGGGTCCTCATACAATACACAAAAAAAAAGTTTACATATTTTCAGTGTTTATTAGGTCAATAAAAAATTATAAATTACTTCGTTCTTTACATCAGTTAATGCTATAATCACTTATATTACACGTAAAATACTTTGAAATTAATCATAATTCTATTAATTCTAATTGTGCCAAAGTACATAGTCATAGTTAACCTTTATTATTATTAAATATTTATTACATCTCTTTTTTCTAAACAAAAAAGATATAATTTTATTAACTCTCTCTCTCTTTCTCGATATATTTTTGTAAAAGTGATTGTGAGCAATTATGGAATAAAACATAATAATTAGTACCAATTACTCATATTAAAATCTTTACATTTTTATGAATTTTAAAAAATTGGAGGAAGCATGAAAATAATTTTGAATTCATTTACTTTCTAAAAATCTGAACATAATGCATTCCTGTGTTCAGATTAAGATTCAATCACTTTTACAAACCGATCTTAAAGGTGAATTTTTTCTATAGGCATGATGAGTTAAAATAAAAAACATTTCTGTTAATTAATGAAAATTTATAATACAGAAATATTTTACTCTAAAGGAAATTCTCAGAAATTTATAATTCGATTGATAATTCACAAACATTAATAAAAGCTGAATTGTTAAAAGAGCCTTGTTTAGTAAAATTCTTAAAATATCAATAAGAATCCTTTTTATGCATCGAGTAAACATCACTAAAAAGTATGCAGCATTTCGTTGTTTTTTAAGGTATCCGACTACGTTTGGAACCATGATTTTACAAAAACGCATAAATGTATAATTTTCATGATATTTTGTGTCACTTAGATTGGAATACATGTATAAAATTGTTCTAAGGACATTATAACAAAAAAAATTATTTAAATACAATATTTCGCAAAAAATTAATTTAGAATAACCTTTTTTCCAAATGTTCTCCTTTTGTTAAAAATGCTTCTATTGTATTAATATTTTGCCTGTATATAGCTCAGACCTCTGTACAGAGGCTCAACTATGATTTTTGAAAAGTTCACATTATTTTCAGAGTTACAGCCATTTGAAATAATTATCGGCGTTTTTTTCTTAAAATTTCTCCCCTCTGTTGTCGTAAAACATGGATAAACCGACTTCCAAGTTATGCGTTTCAAAAATTCTAGTTGAGCCTCTGTACAGAAGTCTAAGCTATATACAGGCAAAATATTAATACAATAGAAGCATTTTTCACAAAAGGAGAACATTTTGAAAAAATATTACTCTAAGTTAATTTTTTGCCAAAATATTGTACTTAAATAAAAATTTTTTGTCAAAATGTCTTTAAAACAATTGTATACATGTATTCTAATAAGTGACACTAAATATCATGAAAATTATCCATTTATGCGCTTTTGCAAAATCACGGTTCCGAACGTATTCGGATACCTTAACCGTTTACAATACAATCATAATATGCTGTATTGTGCATCATGACAGATTCAATCTATAGACATACACATTGTGTCTTCTACCTTAAATTCTGTTTGAAGAAAAGATATTACTCAGTATAAATAGTCATTTTCTCTGCTGTATCATCAGAAATTTGAAAATGAGTTCGATAGTGGGTTTTATAAGAAACTGAATTCATCTTTTATAAACTTTCAATAAATAGTTTTGAAATGTAAGCATATTTGATAAATTACTCACGAATTATTTATTTCATACCATTTTCTTCAATAGATTGGAATGAATTGGTTCCAAAACAAATGTTGAGATTTTATAAGTATAATTAGGTTGTTTCTTCATTCTATAAATCATTTCAATAAATTGCAATATGTAAGAAACGAATAAGTAAAGCATGTAATTTATGTAAAAGCAGATAATTTACCTTAATTTAAATTTACATTAGACGCAATAAATCCCTTTTATCCTTTCATATATCAAGAACCCCAATCCACTCTAATTAAGAAAAATGAAACTGCCTGTTTTGAATACTCAATTAAAAAGATAATAACACAAATCCAGCATATAACTTTATATTAACGAGAAATGTTATCATTGAAACACGATATATTGAGCTTTATATTGTGATAAATTCAATACATCTGTAAAAACGAATCATCATCATCGACTTACTTTTTAGTATTAAAACGTAATTTATAGTTATGTTAATTCCATTCGAGTTGCTTTGAACAACAAAATTATTGCAGCAAAAGAGAAAATTATACGATTTTAATGACTTTTTTTATTTAATAACAATTTTGTAAATATTATATAGTAAACAAATTTACATATACTCATTAAATGAACTAAATGAAAAACATTTTTTTTACATTAATAGAATAAATTAAATCTTATTTATATCTTTTATAAGTTAAGAAATTTCTTGAAAAGTTATATATAACAATTTTACTCATAAAAATGTATTTCCAACCAAACATGGTGGCTTATCAATTTCTTTCTTGGCGAAATTGTGCGTCTATATATCTAAAACTCTTAAGAACTGAAAATCCATCATTCAAATTGTGTACGATTTTAATGACTGTTTATTCCCTTTACATTCTGCAGCAATACGAACTTTGACAGTAACGTTCATTTTTCGAAACTTTGAATGTCAGTCAAAAGTCACGATGACATCTGACATATCACTTTACATCAAAGTGAGAACTTACGTACTCGACAGATTTAACGCACATCATGTTCTCTAAAAGGCGGGATTTTGGTGGTACTTAAACTCGAACCCTTGCCTCGACAAAAAACGTCGGACACGAGTTCGCGACCACTCGGCTTTAACTTTATTACAATATTTCCATCAAATTTACTCACATAAATTTTTCCTCATGATGGCCTAAATTTTGAAAACCGTTGTTGCATAGAACAATTATCAAACAACTATCAGAATTACTTTCATCGGTTTTGTAATTTGATACCTAATTTGAATTTATTTTTCACTATATAAATTCTAAAAAAAAAAACAAGTTAAATTTTAAAATATTTTTTTTTTTTTTTTTTTTTTTTTTGTAAAAATTAAAGTGGACATATTATATTAAGCTTAAGTTTACTAATCACTTTTATATATTTTTTTAACTTGTTGGACATTCCTTTTACGCTGATTTTTGAAATTAATATATATTTTCATTTTTGGTTTATTATTTCCACAAGTATTAGATATATTTAGATGAAACTATATATAATTACATACAAAGGTTGATAAAACACAAAAAAAGCCCCATTTAATAGTTATGGCACCATACAACAGTGGTTAAGGCACATGATTGCATATACGCGCGCGTCTCACCAACACAAGACAGTTTAAAACAGAGGTTAAAAGATGGGATTTTTTTTTTTAAATATTATAATAGGGAGTATAATCAATCCCCTTTTATAGTTATACAGCTCTTGCTGAAAACGAGATTTTATAAGTTCCTTGAAGAAGTTTATCCCACTCCTCCAACAATACTATTCTTGTACCCTGGATGGTTCAAGGAAGGTGAAAGCAAATTGCAACTGCTCTCTCAACAGCATCTAAATACGAGGCCTAACTAAAAAGTATCCGACCTTAATTTTTGCAGCGCAAAACAGTGATTCTAAGGTGGCGCCACAGTGCACGGTTGAAGGAGGAACCTTAATGCTCATGCGTGAATTTTTTCACCGCGTTCGCTTGTGCAAGTCGCTGACTGGTGGTCGTCAATTAAGGTACTGTTCGTAGTGTTCGTCGGATTTAGTTTTCTCGCAAGATGACTGAACGAATTGAGCAAAGATACTGCATCAAATTCTGTCAAAAGCTTGGTGGTTCTCAAAGCCAAATAATTCGTAACATTCAGCAGGTGTTTGGAGAAGATGCGATGGGTGTAACACAAATTAAGGAGTGGTTCAACCGATTCAAAGATGGCCGCACATCAGGGGAGAGTGAGCAGCGTTGTGGCAGGCCCCAAATTGCTCGAAGTGCAGCTAATGTTGAGAGGGTGCAAAATTTGGTGATGGCAGATCGTCGTTAGACAATGCGGGAGATTGCAGAAGAGGTTGGAGTGAGTAAAGATTCTGCACATGCAATTTTGCGTGAAAATTTGAACATGAACCAAGTGGCTGCGAAATTCATACCCAAGTTGTTGTCGCCGTAAACAAAAAGACCTCCGTTTTGACGTTGCACATGACCTTCTGGACACCGCCAACACTGATCCTGGGTTTCTGAACGTGATAACTGGAGATGAGTCATGGGTGTACGGGTACGACCCAGAAACAAAAAGACAGTCGTCGCATTGGAAGCATCCCGATTCTCCAAAGCCGAAGAAAGCGCGGCAGGTATGAAGCAAAATCAAAGTGATGCTGACTGTTTTCTTTAATGTCCGTGGAATTGTGCATCGCGAATACGCACCGGAAGGACAAACAGTGACAAAGGAGTACTGTCAAGATGTTCTCCGGCGACTCTGTGACGCAGTTCGGCGCAAAAGACCAGACATGTGGACGGCGAACAACTGGCACTTGCATCATGACAACTCAACTGCACATTCATCCCAAATGATCCACACTTTCTTAGCCAAACATGGAATTACAATTGTTCGTCAACCTCCCTACTTTCCAGACCTGGCTCCTTGCGACTTCTGGTTGTTTCTAAAATTGAAGACGCCACTGAAAGGATCTCGTTTTGAGAGTAGAGGAGATAATGTGGAACGCGACAACGGAGCTTAGCACCATTCCAAAAGAAGACTTCCAGAGGTGTTTCCAGCAGTGGAAGGATCTGTGGGCTAAGTGTGTGCAAGCACTAGGGGCCTACTTTGAAGGGGATTAGGGTCCAAACACCGTCAGGTATTCGAAGTATTTTTTCTGGCCAAAAGCCGAATACTTTTTAGACACGCCTCGTATGCTTAATACAGTGCTTCTCAAAGTTTCTATATTCGCAACCCAATATTCAATCCATAATTTTCCTCACGCCCCCCCTCCTCATACAATAATAATGTATTAAATTCATGATTACTATACTTTGGCGCTTAGTTACAATACGACTTTAACCTCTTAAGTGTCACCGGCTTATATATACGTCTCGCTCAGCCAAAGCGTTTATTACCCCGGACGTATATATACTTTTTTCTGAAGTACGATCTTTTCTGTGCACTGTTATCCATAAAATTATTCCGAAAGCTTTGGAATGCAATAAAAGGACTTTGACAATGTTTGCGAAGGATTTACTTATTGAAGATTATTTGCTTCTTTATTTCTTCCCTCCCCCAAATATATCACATACGCGCGCCTACGTAGAAAACTGTTGGCATTGGGAAGCGAATTGCATAACTTTCAATCGGCAGTTAAGGGATTCATTATAAAGAGTACAAATTATTAAGATAAGTGTTAATCTTTGTATGTATTTTTATATATGACAGTCCCATGGGGTCACTGGTAGTTATTAAACGTTCTTAACTCAGTATTGCTAAATTAATTATAAAATACATTGTGAATCACTGATAAATTTCTAAGTATAATATATCAGAATAGATGTGTATTTTATTTTTTTTATTATGTCAAGATGTATTTTGTTTGCATATTTTCAGTAAATTAATAATTTCTTTAACTAATCTTTTTTTTTTCGACTTTTCTATATACTCGTGCCCCCTCATAGAGTTGCCATGCCCCCCAAGGGGGGCGCTCCCCACAGTTTGAGAAACGCTCGCTTAATAAGATTAAGATCTGGAGATCTTTCTGGTCTTCTATCCAATGAATACCCTCACTTCCTAGAAATGAGCCCTATGTGAACGAGTTTTATCTTTATGGTCCATAAAAAGGAAATCCTGAAAGTATGAACAAACTGCTTCAAAATTTCATCCCTATACGTCATAGCAATTAAAGATTCAAAAAAAGTCTTTACACCCATCTAACACGATTACTTCCCAAACTTTCGTTACCGTTTATTCCCAGAGTGGCCAACCTTTTTGGGAAGCGTGCCACTATCTGATGAAAAAACTTTAGGCGTGCCACTTCCAATTTTTCCAAATATTAAACAAATAAAACGTAAACAAATTGTTACTTATTAGCTTATTATGGGATTTTCACGCAAATAGCCCCTTTTTTAATGCAAGTCTATGTAGTGGTAACTTAAAAATAATATAGTAAAAAAGACAAAAATACTGCATAGATTCCATTGTTAATAAACCTTTTACGGGTTCAATCAATTATAAGTTAGGCATAAAATAAAAATTAATAATTTAAAACATTTTATTCTAAACAATTATTAAACCATCAGTAAATGTGGCTTTTGAAATTGTACTTCTTCCTCCTAATCATATATATCAGGATTAGCTCTTGAAGACTCTAACAAAATTAATTTTTTTTCGTGCATATCAGCTAGTTTTGAGAGAGATTATGCTTTTATGTTCATAATAGAAAATACTTAATCACAAACATACTGAATTAAATATTGAGGGGGAAAGTGTCTGAAATAACCGCATTTTTCAATAAAATTGTGAAAAAACTTGTATTTATTATTATTTTTTCAAATTTTCAATAAGTCTTCGCGGTTTACTATTACAATTTCGCCATGCCACACTGTAGCACGCATGCCGCAGGTTGGCCACCCCTGGTCTATTCATTCTTTTTTTACATGTTGGAGGATAAGTAGCAAATTCTTGGCTCTCTCCCGACGGAGATGTATTAAAAATCAATGATCTCTCATTCTGAATCTGTACTCATCAGTTAATAGAACGGTCTCCCACTCGTCTCTGCTCCAAATTCTACGTTCTTTCAACCATGTTAAGCAAGTTCTTATGTAAACATAAATGAATGGGCTGCAAGCAGCTGGCGTTTTCTTGTAAGCAGAATTCTCTCATATAGTCTTTTGAAAACAATAACTTAAGTTTTCCTGACCGTATGAAGTTTACTAGACAGATGAGAAGCTCTTTAATTTCTGTTACATCTCGACGTAATGACCAAGCGTCGATCTTTATTGATCGTGGTAACTCTTAATTGATCTTTCCCATGTCTTCTATTCCCGAATTTCGGTTTAAACTTAACTGTCGCCATAAGTTGAACAGAACGCTCTGCTTTATATTAAAGTCTCCAGCAAACTGCCACTCGAAACTTCCATTTTCAACTCTTCCGACGATTTAGTACCTTATTCCATTATCCAAACGTGTTGATGGTTAGTTAACTAATTACTTTTAAATTTCAAGCCAAATTTTG
>BMAV01002473.1:55642-82795 GCA_019973955.1 Trichonephila inaurata madagascariensis | reverse complement strand
AGATATGTTGGATTAATGAACTATGTTTCAGCTTTTTCTTTTTGTTGTATTCTTGTTTTGTATCTTTATACTTGGACTCTGTTGTAACTGTTCATAATCTGCCATTAGAAATTTTTAAAAAAAGTGTGCGAGAATAAAACTCGACAGTTAAAATTATTCGGATCATGATCTTACTGAGGCTGAGTCAAAAAAGAGACTAGGCTCTACCCGAGGCTAAGACTCTGGGCCGTGTAGCCCTTGCGTAAAAACGTTCCTGTCTAAGCCCCAAAGGGAGAAACTGAAGGCATAAAACATTGCATGTCTTTTGGAAATTACTGCACAACAGCATTTGGCATAAAAAGCGAATTAGCATTTTTTTAGCAGTCAGGTTATCACGGATCCATTTTTTTTATCTGTGTATGCTATGTAACACTATATTATTGCCAGTTCCATTAAAATGAATACAATTAAATTTTTTGAAGCGCGCGCATACATCATATTATCCCTGTAACCTAACAAATTAAAAAAATTATTAAATATAGTAGCTATATTTTTAAATAACAGTTTTCAGATAAATTTTACAGGATGATACTTAAATTTGTAAACATAATAGCACTCAACATATAGCATGACTCTCCATTTAAAAAAATGCTGAAATATTAAATGTTTGATTTATGAAAATAAAGCACACATATAAATTACATACATGCTCATGTGTATATATATATATATAATTTCTGCTGCGTTATAATTGCAATAAGATCATCCAAGTAAGTGAAAAGAAATAATTTTTAGCCTTGAAAAATGATTAATGAAACATATTATAGATGTTTAAAAATGACATAAAATATATAATTCATATTGCCTAAAAATACTTTTTTGTGTTAAGAATCTCATAACTATATATTTTTTAATGTTTGAAACTATTTTATACATTATTAAAATACATTATTTGTTGTTGGTATTTTAGAGTGTTACTATGGTAACTATAAGACAGATTTTTTTTAGTCACAGATCTTAGATCTTGTTTTTAGCTAAGAAAAATGTCCCATTTGAAAAGGTTCCCCTTATCTTTGTCCTTGAATATTAAGTTTATCTGTCTTTCTGAGACAAACCGAAATCATTAAACTGAATTTAAATTTCGCCCAAGTGTGACGGATCCATTTAAAAATGCTCTTTCCCCTTTCGTCCACTTCCGTCGACCTATTGGCTTTCTGTAGGAGAACTTTTCCGGAATTCGGGAGCGATGATAAAAAAAGAGAAGTAAAAGAGTATTCAAGTGAGATGCGCGCGCACATGCGGCCCACAGCGATGCAGGTTTGTACCCAGTGGCAAACTGCCAAACAGACGCTCGGGAGAGACAGTACACGTACGTTCTCCATAGCATCTTTCCTTTGGAACAAAACACCCCCATCGCGAACCTAACATCCCATTCCGAGGGATAGATGTCCCGAAGAAAAGTTCATGCTACGTCCTCGCGTATATCTCGTACGTCACATGTATCGAAATAGAGAAATCCGATGCTAAGAGGTAGTTGCTATAGCAACCGCATGATTTTAGTTTATTTCGACCCTTTTAGATTTTTTTATAGAAATTGAGATAATGTGATTTGAATACATTAATAAAATAGGATTGGTGACGTCTATATATACATGCCTAAACACACACACATCTCTGTATATATTGCAATATTTGAGTAGGATCAAATAAAGACGGTAGTTTTATTGATTTTTAATATAAGAGTACTATTAAGTATTCTGTTGCAATATGTCAATAGAAAAAACTTCTTCACATGCCAGTAGTGGTTATGAATAATACTTTACACTTCGACAAAAATTATCTCTCTATATAGAAAAAAAATTTTCGTGATGTAATAAATTTATTTAGTTATCTCACACACGAAAAAAATAATAAAGAAGCAGTAAATCCTGTTCAATATTATGGTTACAAATTACAGAAGTACAAAATACATATGAATTACAGTTTTACAATTCCAGCAATAAGTATGAACAGTTGTATAATTTGTACAGTGAAGGTAGATCCGCCGTTATAAAACTCGAATACAGAAAGAATATTGTATTCAAAAATATATTAACAAGATGTATACCTTTGGGGATTCTATCATCCACTGGAAATCAGTACTGTTTTATTGTGAGCTAAAAGTCGATCCGTTTAACAGAATATAAACTGTTTTGTGATATATTTATATAAATGCATGCTAAGTATAATAATAGAATATATTAAGAAGATTAAAATTCCAAATAAAAATAGGAATAAAATGTAACAATATAAATGTATGTGATAAAATAATTAAAAAAAATAAATAATAAGATCAATCTATGTTAAACTTGCCTTTACGAAACCTATCTCTATTACCATTGCAATCGGGTATAACTGATATAATCGATATATATATTTGTATATGCATTAATCTTAAGAAAATTTAATCTTAATCTACATAACTTTACAGCCCTTCACACTCTAGTATATAATTGTACAGTTATTATTTTTTAAGTTATTTAGAATTTACCAAAAACGGACTCAAAAAAATCTTATTTGTGTTTTAAAAAATTTCAAATTAAGCGATTTACAGACAAATTCACACAAATTATCGGCAAAAATGAACATTTTTTTTCATGTCCTTATTTATTAATCTTTCATTTGTATCTTCAATCATTATTTATGAGATAAATTATCCTTATTTACGTATATTTATTGACTAGATTTGAATTTGTAGAGTTAAAAACATGATGGACAATGCACAGAATTTCTCTTCAATAAGTCAAAGTACTAAATAAAGGACAACAAAAGGAAAATACGTTTATTTATTTTTAGTATTTGAATTTCCTTATGGTAAAATATTTGCTATAACAAGAGGGGAATTACCTATACGCTCAACTTATTTTAAAGTTTTTACTGTTTGCTAACAAAGTGATCATGACTGTAGCATAACTTTGACAACAACCATATAAAATATTGCAGTATAACGAAATAATATTTCGAACGTTTTCTAAAATTCTCAAATACATGTTTTGAAAAAAATATTCTCCACTGCCTCGACCAAGCAGCAAATTAGAAACCACTAGCACTCTGCTCCTTTGATAATGTCTATTCCATCGCTGATAATTGTGAAATAAATATTGCTTCTATAATCTGCCCCAAATTTCTAATATCTTCTAAAATTATCCTAAATATACGTTAAACAAAACCCAACAAAACATTTCCAATATTGATGTTTAGAATATGAAAAAAAAAATATAATAAATTTGCAAGTCTAAAAAATTTCCCTTATTATGTGTCTGTTCATACAAGATTTAATACTTAATCTAAGAGTAAATATGCAAATCTCTCTCTCTCTCTCTCTCTCTCTCACACACCTTAATCAATATGTAATTTTTCTCCTTTTGTTGTGAGTGGTAAAATTTTAATAGAAAGTAAATTGACTTCAAATAAACATCAGACAATATTTAAAAATCATATTCCCACTTTATATACTACTACCGCAGCCGTGATAGCATATGCCCCGACAAAAAAATTGGCAAGGAAAGGGGGCCTGGGAAAGAGCATATTTTAGAGCAGGGGCTCTTAACCAAAGGCAGCTGAACATTAAGCAGACATTGGCTTTCATTGCATGCCTGCATGGATTTACACAGTGAAATATTAAACTTCCAATTCTTTTCATGATAAAAATAATCATTTACTAACGTAGTATTAATTGCAGTTGTAAAAAAAGAAAGAATTTCCAAGAGTACCACGCCCATGGGTTAACATCTGTTTTGCTTATTATGAGGGCAAGTCTTTTCAATGACTCGGGTTTTATAAATAAAATGACATTTGAAATTCCTTTCACATTAGGCATATAGTCGAACCCTGTTATTATGAACCATTGGCAAAGTTATTAAAAAATTCACTAAAACCGAATATTATAGAACCATTGTGTGTTGAAACATTAAAACTTTTCAGTGTTTAATGGTGTTTTCGTTAAAAGCAATCAATTCGTATCGTACAATTTACTAATAAAGTGGGAAAGGGGGTATTTTACTACCGTATATGTCGTCTACTTACTGCTCAATTTTAAGTTAGATTTATGACAATTAAATGCATGTTTAATGGTTTGTATATGTAAATAAACTATGAATACCTGCACAATTTATCCTGTATCTGTATTAGAAATGAAGAATTTCGTAGTATAGTGTAACGTTTATTTTTATACCTTAAGGAAAATTTTTAATTTTTGTTTGAATACATATAGAAATAGATATAGAAAATAGGTGGACAAAACAAAGGACACCTCGGTATAGTACTTGAATTAAAAAAATGGATTTCATTTATTTTACTTCTATTTATGCATTTAAATAAGATAATGAAAGCATATACCTCCACAGAATTCAATTAAACAGTACACACAAAAAATATTTCTTTAGACAGGGTTTTATTTATCATAATGGAATCAAAACGGAAAGTTATTTTCTTATTTTAACGTCAGAAACATTAAATGTGTGAAGAATGATTTCTTTTCCAAACACAAGAAGAAAAAGAACATAAATAATTCATTAAAACAAAAACAAAAAGTGAATTCGTTGTTTTTCTTTAAAATCTTAAAAGCTTGCTTAAAACATCGTGAATTCTCAAAATCGACCTCATATGTACATTACAACACAAAATTTTATGAATAGCTAATTTAAGAATTAAATATTAACTTAAACTAGAAAGTGAATCTTTCGAATTTAAAAGAGAAGGTAATTTATCTTAGAACTAGGAAAACAAAAGAAAGTTTAAGTAACATTTCATTAAGATTAAGTTTAACAGTGGTTGATTCCTGGTCATGGGAAAGAGGGTGAAAAATGGTACATAAAACAGATGTAGGAATGCTGTCTTTCAGGAGCCTAATACGTTTGTGTAAAATTACTTTGAAAAAATGGGGGGGAGTAGAATTCTGAACAGGAGAAATTTCAGTTCCTTATAAAGCAGCGTTTCTCAAACTGTAGGGCGCGCATCCTTGGAGGGCGTGATAACTCTACGAGGGGTCCGCGAGCAAATTGAAAAGTCGAAAACAAAAGATTATTTTAAAAAAAAATTATTAATTTATTGAGAATACATTCAAACAAAAATACAACAAAACAAAATACATTCTATCATAATAAAAAATGAAATTAACATTTACACTGATATAATACACTTATAAATGTATCAGTACTGTACGTACGTATTTTGTAATTAATTTAACAATACTAAGTTTAGAACGTTTAATAATTACCAGTGACCCTATGGGCTTGTCATAAATAAAATTATATACAAAAATTGACACTTATTTTGATCATTTTTTTGTATGGTTTATAAATAAAATCCCTTAACTGCCGATTAAAAGTTACGCGATTCATTCTCCAATGCTTCCGTTCTCCCCATAAGTACTCGTATGTGATGTATTAGAGAGGGGGTGGCTAGAAAAGGAATAAAATCTTTTGATATAAATAAACACTTCGCAAACACTGTCAAGGTATTTTTATTGCATTCCAAGACCTTCGGAATAATTTTATGGATAGCAGTGCACAGAAAAGATCGTACTTTGGAAAGACGTATATATACGCCCGGAGCATTTAACAGAATGGTTGGGCGAGACGTATATATACGCCGGTGGCACTTTAGAGGTTAAAGTCGTATTGTAGCTTTAGCGTAAAAATATAGTATTGTTGAATTCAATGAATTGTTGTTTGTATGGAGGAGCAGGGAGGGCGCGATGAAAATTATGATTGAATATTCGATCTCCAATATTAAAAGTTTTAGAAGCACTGCTATAAGAGGACTATCATTTTTCTAGGAATTCATCAAAAGCATTGCAAGAAGCACAGTATGGACTTCGGTTAAGACCAGTGAAAAAGTTCACGATATCCTGGATTCAGTAAAATATGGTTTGACTCTCATTCATGAACTTCTAAAAACCAAAGTATTAAATATTTCTTCATATTATTAACATTTTTAAAATTGACTATTATATATGACTCTAGCCAGGGGTGGGCAACTCTTTTAACTCAAGGACCGAAGGATACTGGAGGGTCGCACCTTTTTTAAATGATTCTATTCGTTAAATAATATTGCATCACACAGAAAAGTTATAAACTGTATCATAAAAATCAATAGATTTAAGTTAAATAAAATAGAGGCAGTCTTATTCAATTTATCTATTGGCCCAACTTTATATCAATACCTCCAACCACTTTTAATTTTAGAATCAGTTTAATCAGACAAATGCACCCTACATCACACTTTTCTACAGTACTTTTGAAATCAGGAGTGAGATTGTTGAAATTCTCATCACAGACTGCAAGTTATTGTCAGCCAACTTACATTTATATTTACTCTTGTTGATTTCCATGCAAGAAATGCTTTATTAACAATGATAGGTAAACCTAAATGTAAAGATAATTTTCTTTCTATTTGGTTTTCTCACCGTCTTGGAGGACCGCAAAAAACTCTTTGAGGGCCGCGATTTGCCTACCCCTGCAATCATCTAATTATTGCGTATGGATAATTTCCTTTATTCATTATTATACATCTCTTAACTAGTATTCTTACTAATTTCCTCATTGTTTTTATACCATTTGAAAGCTTTATTCAGTTTTTTTTTCGTTTATATCAATGCTATTTACAAGAGAAAACTCATGAGGTAACTGCTCATGAGTTTCCTCACACAGCTCACAATTTCCCCTGAAAATGAAATCAAAATAAAAAAAAAGATTTAATCCTATTTTTCCAAAGACTTAAGTGTCTTATTCGAAGAAATAGGTTAATTTTCACAAAAAGTTTTAACATTTAAAATTTTAACTAATATTGAATAATTTAAGGAGTTTATTTCTAATATAATGAAAATTCCTAATTGTCCTCTATAGACTTGTAATGAATAATATACTAGTCGTTTCTTCGCAGCACATAAAAATACGTCTACAATATGATGTTCTATCATGGTTAATTTTCTTTCTGTAAGCTCCTTAGATTATAGATCAGGGGTGGGTGGACTTTTCCAGTGTACGGGCTACTTCTACGGGCTTTTTAAGGTGTTGCGGTCCACTTAAAGGCGTAGGTTTGGCTATTCTGTATTAAAAATGTTTGTTTTCTTTTCTTAAACTTGTTTTCGATATTGTACCAATCTTTTGAAATATAACAGATAACTATTTTTACAACAAAAACATAAGTAGCACAAAATTGTCAAGCTGAATACTTGTACAACTATGAGCGACTATTAGATAGTAGAGAGTGGACGTATTCAATGCATCGAGCAGGGAACATATGGGAAAGGATAAATATGAAACCGACTTATGTACTTAATTTAACCGCTGTCAGGTCTCGCGCCATCGCGGGACGTGACATCAACGTCAAAATTCGAACCTGAACGCGGGATGTGGGATGATGTCACAATAGCCAATCCTGTGCTACCGTGGGAAGAGCTCCTCTTATCAGCATTTATTCTTTCCTTCAGTCAACGGAAAAATTCATTTATACGGCTAGAATCGCAGTAATCGCTTTTTTCCCGACAGCGGCAGAATCATTGCATAATATTGCATTTATAGAATCATTTGCATAAGTAAACAAAGTCACATCAATTGTGAAAAGCCGTTTCAACCATCTAGCCTCAGTCTGTTGTCTGTAAATATGTTTCTTTTAGTATGCGCGTCTTAGAAAGGTGGCCAACCGTCCTCTTTAGAGAGGACAGTCCTCTTTTTTATAATTCTGTCCCTCCTCGAAAAGTGTCCTCCTACTTGTCTTTCTTTTCAATATTTTAAAACTGATTTGTTAATCTCTATTCAGAGATGGACCAAACATGTTTCCAATATATCGAAGTATGGTCTGAAATAAACATCACAGGAAAAAACAGTTTTCAATTATGTTTTTTGACTTCATTGCAAGTAAATTCGGCAGATATAGAAAATTGTGTTGAGTTTTTATCGAAAGAAATGCTTGATATTAAAATCGATTACAATCGTCTGTTTGAATAAATTAGAAGACTGAATGTACATTTAAATTCTAAAAAATTGGAAAATCAACATGCTGAAATTGATAAAAGCTGGGTAGAAATACTTAACCATTTCAAAAATGAACACTTTCCATATGATAATTCAGTTATTCTTTTTGAATTTACGTTGTGCTGCCCTGGAACTGATGCAGAAGTTGAAAGAGCTTTTTCAGTTGGTAATGATTTTTGGATCAGTGAGAATCAAGATTGAATGTTGATATTTTAGCTGCACACACATACTTTGCTTCAAAAATTTCCGATGTATTACGAAAGGATATTTTGACAAAAAAATTATTCAGTGGGAAAACACTCGTTTAAGTAAATAATTAAAAAGAATGCAAGCATAATTACAGTATTTTTATTTTAATTAATAAAATGTTTCATATATATATAATATGTTGTAACTTTTTCTTAAATTTTTTGGTCGCTCGCGTCTTCCTTTTCATTATAAAAACTGGTCACCTTAGTCTTATGTCTTAGTAAAGGCGGTCACCCCAAAAGGCGCTGGCAATCCACCGATAGATCGCGATCAACTTAATGCACATACCTGCTATAGAAGATGCTTTTAATCATTTTTATCTGATAAAACTGACTTCCCAGGAAGACATAAGATATATTTCATAAAATATCACATGAGTTATCTTTAGCGTATAATTGAATCCCTTTCAAGGAAATGTGCCTTCTACGCGGCATGTGGTGTTTCAGTCAAACATCTCTGGAGAGATACCATTAAGACTTCACACGCACACACATGTGAATAATACCTTCATTTGGGATCCATCCACTTATTCATTTATGCAAAAAATAGGTTGAAACTTAGAGAGAATAGAGAGAAGCCAGTGCTTCACAAACTTTCGTGGCCGCGGTAGTCGAGTGGTCAAGGTATCGAATCGTGGCTGACCTTGTCACGAGTTCGAGCCCAGTACCACTAAAGACCCGCCGTGTAGGGCAACGATGCACGTTAAATCTGTCGAGATCTCAAACGTCCTCCCGTTGGTGTGGTGTGGTAGTTAGGAGAGGGGGGTACCAGCTCAGGTGTCATCCATGTCACTTGACCATGGTTCAAAATTACGTGGTCCGTCGCCGAAAGCCCTTGTGTAGCTGAACAGTGCGACGTTAATATTTACTCACTCATTCACAAACTTTCAATATTTGCGACTCAATTTTCAATCAAAATTTTCATCGGGCCCTCCTTCTACAATAACAATGTATTGAATACAATAAAAATATACTTATATGTGCTAAAGCTACATTACAACTTTAATAATAAACCATACAAATTATCAAGATAAGTATTAAATTTTGTACATGACAAGGCCATGGAAAAGGCATTAGTAATTATTAAACTTGTTTTTTAATGTATTTATAATTTAAGTATCAAAATCATTGTGCAGCACACTGATACATTTATAAGTATATTATATCAACATAAATGTTTATTTAACTTTTATTACGTCAGAATGTATTTTAATTTGCTTACTTTCAATAAATTAATACTTATTTTAAATCTTTTATTTTCTACTTTTCAATAAGCTTGCGCCCCTCACATAGGGATATCATGCAACCCTAGGGGGCGCGCCCCACAGTTTCAGAAATGGTGTCCTATGCACTTAGTTTTAATAAACAGAATTACTTTTATGCCATCTTTATGCGTATTTAAAAAAGCAATCGTGAATCAGTATTGTCTGAAAGAGAGATATTAATTATAATATATAGAGAGTTTTCTCTCTCTCTCTCTCGCGCGCGCAAAAAAAGGAGACTTTTCTAAGACTCTCTCATAGTTTATATTGCACTGAATACTACTGTTTAAGTACTATAATAATTTTTTCTTATGAATTTTATAAGAGCATATTTATTTTTATAATAATCGCATTTTGCACTGTAACAGTACAACACGAAAGAGATACAGAATTGTGAATTTTGAAACACATGAAGCCATTAACAGGCTAAGAATTTTAATTCAAGAAAAGAAAAAGAAAACTTATATAAAGTATATACATTCTATAATTTTTATTAAACTCCGAAATTTCACAGAATTTAGTGTTTTAGTATATTTAATTCAGCATTTTTACTTTTTCGCTAGTTTGAAATTTTAAAAAATGTTTTATTACATGCATTTTTGAATCAATCTTTAATATCCATGTTAAAATTTATGTTAAAATTAAAATATTTAATTGTGATGTAGTGTATTTTTGTTAGCTCGAATATATAAAAGTAGTAATTTTAAGAAACTTAAGAGAATATTAATTATTTATAGCGGCACCATAGTTATACTTATAGTTGTTATAGTTTTAGTTATAGTTCTCTAAGAATTAAGATATCTAGTTTTTTTTAAATTAGAATTTCTAAATATTTTATTGTTTATATTTAAACGTACGGGTATTTTAAATAACTATTAAATTACGAACAACATTCATCTTGTTCAGGTATTACTTTCTAATGCAGAGAGTGTCTAATATAAAACTTAGAGACTGCATAATGCTGGTTAGATATTATTATACTATATTATTTATTAAACTGATAAAAATACACTTTCACCTATGTTATTTTATTTCAGTTTTTATTTGTCAGATTAATAAAACTTGATTGAGAGAAACAATTTAAATTAAGAAATATATAAGTATAAATACTTAACTTTATACTACATGTCGCATTTACATAGACAATCATACATGAATTTCGTCTTTATACCATATAGTTCTAAAAGTACTTTATTTCTCTTCGTATGAGCAGATTTTTATTTTTTGAGACTGATTAGAATTAAAGTAATTAATTATTTAAAATAAGTACACACATATTTTTATACATATGTTGTTTTTTTTTACTTATATTAGTAAAACTGTAGCTAAATAATTAACATTTTTGTTGTATGTACTTGAAAAATCTTGAATGCTGCTTTATTAAGATATTAATTACAGTTGTATTACCTGGAGTTTTGTGGTAATTAAATGTTTTATAGTGAAAAATATAAGCATTTATATTTAAATTTAATGTATTACTATAATAAAAGAGCATAGATTAAATTAGCAACATGCAGTTGACTAAAACACAAACTGCTAACTAGCATGCAATTAAATTAAATTTATGGGAAACTTCATGTCAAACTTCTCTTGTTAAGAAAATATTTTCCACCCTACGACCATAAAAGCCAGCTTGCAAAGATTTTATACAGAATGAAAAAAAATGAATAAAAACTATTAATAGAAATACATAATAGTGGCAATTCGCTGCAATATAAATGTCATTAGTCTTCAAAATATGCCATAAAAGAAACAAAATTAAGAAGGAATCTTTTAAAGTTCACGAGCAAAATATGGTGGCTTCACAATTATCGGCCAAAATTCTGAATAATCTGAACTTGTTTTCAGTTATATTTCTTGTTTTTCTAGTTACATAGAAAACAAGCAATTTATCAATTAAACAGATAAAAAAGTATTAAATTTAATATGAGTTTTATTTGTATCTAATAAGAGCTTAACCCTTTATCTACCGACGGTACTTATAAGTACCACTAACTTTAAAATTACATAGAATAACCATTTTTACGAATACTCTGACCATACTTAGCAGGAATATTCTTTTAAATCCACTCTTCCAAGATATATGGCAGCACGGGTTCTATGATAAGTATTTTAGCGGGGAAGGTGAATAGTGTTACAGCAGAAATTGCGTTTTCAGCTGACGGCGTTTACAGCGCATTGCGAAGATTGTCATTTTTGTTCCTAAAAATAGTTAATGTTTTATAATGTCTTATTTTTTTTTGTATGTAAGTTAAGGCCTTAGAAAACGATTTGAATATTTATTTTAAGTGAACAGTGTATATAATTAATTTTACAGTTACATATCTTTAATTAATTAACTCTAACGGATTAAATTTCCGAAAATTGAGTATTTTGTTTATGTATATGACTTAATTTTCAATGTAGTGATTCAGAAAAAAATATTGCATGAAAAAAACTGCAGTAAATCATAATGCGGTAGATAAAGGGTTAAAAGGGACTCATTTTTATATAAATCTTTTAAAACTGATTTTATCACAAGGGAATAATGTCTTAATGTGACACACACACAAGTATATTTACATGAACTTTCTGCTTTGTATAGTATTATATTAGTGTGCCCTTGTTAATTTACAAATAATCATATGCCAATTGCCAATTTAAAAAAAACATCTCGCCTTGTTTTAGTACAGTAAATTTTTTAAAGGATTTTTACTGGGTTTTTTTAAACGTTACTTTCCAAAATATCATTGGTATACATCCGATTTTTATTATTATTTCCATTATAAGTATAGTCAAACTATCAAAAAAATGTATGTTCCTTTTTTTCGTTGTTTTATTTATGAACAGTAAAACTTTAAATTCATTTAATTTACTGATATATTTCTCAAACTTTATTATTCATTTTGACAGTGAAAATAACCTTAAGTCATAAAAAAAATTAGGTTTGATCAAATATGGTTGTCTACTACGTGTTATAACGTTCGATTGGCATTTAGTGATCTTTCTCGCCAAGAAAGATAATCAATAATACGGAAACAGTAGGAAAATATATAAACTATGCGGGAGAGCCTAGTATTGCCTTGTTTAAAAATGCCCCACAATGACGTGCATTAAGGGATATAATACAACTTACCACAGGACGTCATAAGTTATATAGAATGACTAGAAGTTATTTGTTGCCATAAGAGATATTATACTCCAACAGGTGTTGATTGTATGCTTCCGTTAAACAAAGTCAAGTTAGGACCATCTAGTTTCGTCCTCTTCAAACACAAATCTGCTCCAAGATTGAAGTGAGATTCATTTCTAAACAATATGTGATACTAGTCTACTAGCAGCCAATAAAATAGACACTAACACTATTCTAGATTACTTTGTTGCTATTGTGGGGTAAAATACTATCTTAAAGACTGTTGGGAGCGTAACCACGTAGAATAGTATGAAAGAGTCTGTAACCCTTTGGATAGTGGATAATGATGACTTCATAGCAGTTCAGTCCTGTCGAATAGTCATCAGATCTTAACTTACATTCGTATAACTTGATCTTCTAGGACTTTCGTTCAGCCGATAAGTTATACGAGATAGGATTCAAAAGTTCCCGAACTGAGTCTATAACTTTAAAAATATCACTAATTGAATTGCTGAAACACATCCTCCTTTGAAATAAGACCCTTGAGCAACAACAAACTTTTGCAATCTCTGGTAAAGATTATCCAAATATTTCTGAAATCCATTATTAGCCATGTCCTTTAATTCAGTCAGCGATGAACTTTTAATTTCATCTGCAATTTAGAATCGATGACGCTGAAAGCGACGTGTCAGTTCTGGAAATATTCGGAAGTCACAGGGGGCAAAATCTGGGGAGTAAGGAGGATGTGGCAAAACAGTTGTTATCGTTTTCAGTTGTTTCACTGCTGCACACATTCTTCAATATTTTGTAAGTCCATGTAGCACTATACAAAATTTGATATTAATTTCTTTCAATCGCCGGTTACTAAATGCATCCGCTTACAAAATACAACGAAGTGGTGAGACACCGACCACTCGACTAAGGACAAATCACTTTTAGAAAAGCGGAACAACGCAGTAACACAGAATCGTTAGCGTAGTCTTTCTACTGCAAAAATGTTTCGTTATAGGTTTGTGATGGTGATATCTATATAAACCAGTAATATCTTCTATGCGATGACAATCGTTTTGGCATGGTGGCTAAGATACTCGTTTTCGGATCGGAAGGTACCCAGTTCTAATCATCCTTCAGGTTCAATCCGGGAACTTTTGAATCCTACCTCGTACGTAGTAATCATTGTTGACAGCACCCTTGCACACAGGTCAGGTGGGTTCGTGCAGTCGGTATGACCTGCCAGTTTCATGTATCCCAACTAAGCAACGCCCTCAATTATTGTCTGTTTTACACAATTGGAAAGCGAAGCATGAATGAAGTTTGCTTTCATTAGCCTTTAAAGTTTAATCCCTAGCCCACTCGATACAAAAGAATTTTCTTTTACTTTCAACAACCATGTCGTAATTTTGTTTAATTAAAGCTAATAGTTACTAATTTTTTTTAAATTCTTTCTAAACACTAATAAGTTAAAGCTGATATTTTTGATGAAATTCAAACATGTAATTGGAATTATGTAAATACAGCAAAAAAACAGCAAAAAGAAATGAAATATTAATCCATTGTTTTCAGCCATCTTTTTTTATTTTTCTATCTTTTGAATGTGCAAAATTATAATTTTACAAAACATGCCGCAGCACAATTAAATGGAAAAAATGTAGTTAAATATCTCAAAAACTGTTGTTAAATACTCACGTAAATAACCAATATTATTTAAATTTCAACAAAATAGTTTAATCATTACACGGATTTGAGTCTATAAGCTGTAAAAAATTGATGTTAGATTAATTTCATGAAAATATTAATTGGTGTAATAATTGCTTATATTAATTCACAAAAATATGTTTTTCTTTATTTTGACGCTAAACTCAGAAATCCTTAGGAAATATATAATTAAAAGTTAGATGCTTCAATAAATTTAAAAGAGTTCAAAAGTTTTAGAGTCTTAAAGAGATAATAATAAACTTAAATACTAAACACATATTTGTAATACATTTTAAAAGCCAGAAAACATGTGAATTAACTGAAACACACAAAACAGTATAAGTACTTATACACTTTTGCAGAACGCTACAGAAGTATCACAATAATTTCTGAGCTATTATTAACTGCAAGAAATTACTGCCTGGATCCAGATGTTATTTACAAAACGTCAAAATGTGGAATAGCCGCATTGACAAAAAAATATCCATCTTTCTTATATTTATTTTTCGTATTATTTCTTGAAGGAAAGATACATGCCCTTGTTCCATTAGCAAAATGTCTTTCTATAACGGAAATTCGTCCATAATTTATGGACTTCTTTTGAAACATCTCACAAATATCTTTCTAATAGCCCGAGGGAAATATACTATTTTCATTTCTTTTTCCCCAAAATATATGTTCTTACATGATTTCTAAAAAAAAGTTGGCTATTTTGTTCCTATAAGACCACCTTTCTCAAGGAACAGCCTTAGGGATTGGTAACGTTTTTATAGGGGAAAACAAAAATATAAACAAAGTTTGAACAAGAGTAAAAATAATTTATCATTTTTCAGTAGTAAAAAGCTTGGAAAAGAAAGGGAATCTAAAAAAAGGGGTTATCATTTCAGAAAAATAAATCAAATGAAAAGGAATCAGGATGAAGTCACGCCCTAACCGAAGGGCGTGATATCCACTAGTAAATCGCGTGCAATTCCTAAATCAATTTACTGCTACATGTTTTTGAATTTTAGATCGATCTTAAAACAGAAAAGGAGTGCCTGAGTTCAGATATTTTTATTATAGTTTAATATAAAATTTAATACAAGTTTTTAATAATAGTTTGATAAATTTTAATAAAATTAGCACACACACTTTTTTACAATTTTAGTTATTTAAAATCATTCAAAAGTATTTTTAAATATTTTCCTTTAATTATTAAATATGTTATGTTTCATTTGATTGGCTTTTATTATACGCGGTTTACACTGTGCTGAATGTAAATAATTCTTTTCTTAAAAAAAAAATTTTTTTTTTTTAAATTCCTTTTTAAAATATTTAAGATGCATGACATTTTTTCTCCGAGAGTTACATTTTTTCTCTGAGAGTTTATTTATTTATTTTTCAAAAATTAATAAGCATTTTTTTACAATGTAAAAATGTTTACATTGTTTTTATATTTTTTATATATCCCTTAGCACAAATGTGTTAAAGAGTTTTCAATACTTCCTATTTTTAATTGTTTAAGAAACTTTCAAATAAAAAAAAAACTTAAAATACAAATGGCTGAACAAAATACAGACCTTTTGCTCAATCCATCATGTCTACTTTGTGCATGATTAGTGCCACCTTTCACAAGTTCTGGTTACATAAATAATGGAATCACGAAGAAAAACCGAATTTTTTGAAAACATTTAATTATCAACACTAGATTTCCCAAAGGAAGTCATTTTGACTACTTTTCAATTTCAATTAGAAAAAAATTACATATATAATGAACAATTTCTTAGAACTTTTTAGAATATATATTTTTTTTCCAACTGAAGAAAAAAAAATGTATTGTTAATATTTACTAATAACTTGTTATATGACTGTAAATAATATAAAAGATATTAAAAATTAATTTTAAACAAATTTTTTTACACATTTATCATTCTTTCACAATGCAGTCATTTTGATTGCTTTGGGGCAATATAGGTATACACACTAAGTTTCAGTCTTTCTAGTGTTAAAAACACATACTGGAAAGAAAAGGTTTGTAAGGAAGGGAGTTGTTAACGTCGACTTGTGTATGTAAAGCAACACGATAACACTAATTGGTGACGAAACTCGTAATTTTGAACCATGATCAAGTGACGAGTTCGACACCTGAGCTGGCACCCCATACTCTTAACTTTCCCGATATACCACACCAACGTGAGGATGATTTTTAGCCTCGATGACGGGTTTCAATGGCACTAGGGCTCGAATTCAAGACACGCCAACCACGAGTTCACGACCATGGTCACAATGTTATCGTGGCTACAAGGAAAACACCGGAGTATATCGAAAACAGTACCACCAATTTTAAGCTTTCACAAACATATGTGCAATAGACATCAGTTTTAAGCTCGATCAAAGCTACATGGACACAGAGATTAAAGCATAAGCATATTGATACATAACACATTTACTAATGCTCTAGTTGTATCAAGCGTGGTGTTTTTATGCAAGTGGTGATAACCACTGATGATTGCAACAATTTTCATTAATTTATTTATTTCGCAAACAAAGAGAAAGGATTACCAATAGAGAACATTTCAAAAAGGATCTCGAAACCAAAGTGAAATACTTGTGCCGAAAAAAATGTGCTTAAAAATGTTTTTTCGAACTATTTTAATTCTCTTTAGGGCAGGAATTTATAATGAGTCTAATATTTTAGCGTAAATTTCAAGCTTTAATGTAATATCATTTTATTTATTTAATATGTTAAAAATGTCCTCTAAATTTGTTTATGTTTTGTTCCACACAGTTGCACAAAATAAATTAGATTATTTTCAAGTTCTATTACATTTCTGTTTCATTAGCTTTTCATCGTATATTAATATCCTGCTTATGACACAAATTTATATGATTTCAAATATAACTTATCTTCTCTTCCTTTTTTGGTTTATTTATTTTTTACTTTTAATAATTATACTTTCAGATTTATTTAACATTTTTTGTGAAAACATGAATATAGTAATTGTATGAAAAATTACTGGCTGTAGTGTGTAAAAAATGTATTCGATATACTGATTCCCCTAATTAATAATAAACTGAATTTAAATAAAAGCCAAAACATTCCTATGCTATTTCTTTAAATAAATTCTTCCTTTTTTTTCTCTTCCTTAAAGTGATTTAAAAACCAAATGAATCGATCAAAAATACGATCTACATAAATTCTCGATGTCAGAATGTTGAATTCCAAGATTATTCAAATTAAAAGCAAATCAGTTGTAGACGTTAAAAATAAACACGTACCCCTAAAAAAATGCGTTTTCACTCTTTCATGTAAAAGATATTTTAACTGCAGAATGTTCCAAGAAGTCTTTCAAGAAACCGATGATTTAAAATTCGAACTTTTTTTTTAATCTATTTAGATAATAAGAATCTTGAAGGATTATGAACATATCTGAAAATATACCAGTTTATTTTTTTAAAAAAAATGTTTCCTGGAACTTTAACAAAAAAACTAGTGTGTATCAAATTCGATTCTAATACTTAATACCATACAAAGATCCTCAAAATTTAATTAATAAAGTGCCCGGCGTTTACTCCCCAAAATCTGGGGAGGAAAGGTAATTTTTAAAAAAAGAGGATTCGCATTTATACCCGTAATATATTTAATTTAACAGTATTTAGGTTAATATTTTCAATTTCTAAGCACTAGCGTAAATTAACCCTTTCACGACTGAAGGAAAGACTTTTTCATTTTAAAATTTTCCATGGTCATATTTAGTTGTAATCTCATCTATATTTCTGCAGAATATCAAAACAGGACGAACACCGAGCGCAATTATGTAAACGGGAACGTTTAAGGTATCCGACTACGTTCGGAACCGTGATTTTGCAAAAGCGTATAAATGGATAATATTTATGATATTTAGTGTCACTTAGATTAGAAAAGGTATATAAAATTTTTTTAAGAATAGTATTACAATAAAAATTATTTAAGTACAGCACATTTTGACAAAAAATCAACATAGAATGACCCATTTTCAAAGTATTCTCCTTTTGTGAAAAATGCTTCTATTATAATAATATTTTGCCTGTCTATAGCTCAGACCTCTGTACAGAGGTTCAACTAGAATTTTTGAAATATATTACTTAGAAGTGGGTTTATCCATGTTTTACGACAACAGAGGGGAGAAATTTTAAGAAAAAAAACTCCGATAATTATTTCAATGGGCTGTAACTCTTAAAATCATGTGAATTTTTCAAAAATCATAGTTGAGCCTCTTTACAAAAGTCCGAGCTATATACAGGCAAAATATTGTTGTAATAGAAGCATTTTTTAAAAAAGGAGAACATTTTGAAATAAATGTTATTCTAAGTTAATTTTTTGCCGAAATATTGTATTTAAATAAACAATTTTGTCAAAATGTCCTTAAAACAATTTTATACATGTATTCTATTCTAAGTGACACTAAATATCATGAAAATTGTCCATTTATGCGCTTTTTTAAAATCACGGTTCCGAACGTAGTCGGATATCTTAAGGAGAAAAAGAGCTGTCAAATCAATTGGTGTCAATGACAAAGCACATTCGCGGGATCTCTTCTTATTATTACGTGTTAATCTTATTATTACGTGTTAATCTTATTATTACTTTTATTGTGTCGGGTAATAATATATTACTGTGCATTCTCACGTGTTTTATGTTATTCAGTAAGCATAATTATGTTCAGTAATAAATTGTATTTGAACAAATAAAAGCAAATGGCTAATAAAACTTCACATTGATCCAAATTGAAAACTGCCCATTGCTATGCATTTTTATGATTTTTATTGATTTTACTTCCAAGCAAACTGGAAAAAACAGTTACATACTAGTAATTAATCCTAGAAATCTTTCGGTCCTTTGAGGGCTAGGAAAAAATTAATTAAAAATGTAAAGTAAAAAAATTCATTAAAGAGTTAATGATTTTTTTTATTTCGGTTTCATTTGATTTCATAAAATGTGTTAAGTGAATTTTATTTTGAAATCAGAATTTTTTAGCAATATTATATACTAAGTATTATTTTGTAAAAAGTAATATAAACTTATAAAAGGAATGTGATCCAACAACAAAATTTAATACGTTTTACCAAGCTGTACTCAGTAAAAAAATGTTAGATTTCAAATATATAAAAAGAAAGAGCTAAAATTAAAAAGAATGTCTTGCGTTCCATTATTTATTAAGGGGACATGGTACGATTTAAGCAAAAATTTTTAATTTAAGGATTTTTAATATTTTTCTGGTTGCCTCCTATGTATGTATATACTATGTTAAACATATTTTGTGCTCAAAATTTCATAAAAAGCTGGCCATGTAATTTTTTAAGGAAAAAACTTGAAATTTTTGAAGGGATTTTAAAATGCTACTCCTATAAAAATTGACGTACACGCATGAAATTTGATTTACAAGTACGTCAAACTATGTATAATAAAAGTTGGTATGGATTTTACGTTAACGTGATTGGTATTCTTACAATACTTCTTTTTATGAATTCTTATTGAAAATTCCTTAAAAAATCTGAAAATTCTAACTTCAATTATTTTTTAAAAAATAAGTATTGCTTTGATTCAAAAATGCATACCAAATTTTGTTACATGAACTATTGGGAAGAAGTAAAAAAAAATTCAAAGCATTAGGCGCAATAGAAAAAAAGCCTTAGAATTTTAAATGAAGACAAAATAGCTATTTTATCTTTCTGAGATACGGCAGTTCTTTTAAAGTTTTGATTTGCCATAGGGATGTGAATAAAAACGAACATAAAAGCTATCATAATTCTGCGTTTCTTAAGTTTAGAGCTTTCAAATTTTGTGAGCTTATAGATAGAGATAAAAGTAGATAAAGAAAAATTTAGGCTAAAAAAATTAGATTTGTTTTTTTTTACCAATTTTGGTCAATTGAATCGTACTGTGTCTGTCCCCTTAACAAAGAACACGTAAACACAAAATTCAGAGAGGAATACTTAAAATTTATAATTATGTGAAGTGATTCTAACAACACATAAATTTAGTCTAGAAAAGGATACTTTAAAAATAAGCACGTATATATTTAACTAGTCAAGAAAATACTTTCTTTTAAAATAATAGCGAACAGTTTCATGCTATAAGCACTGTGTACACATTTAGAAAATATTTACGGCTATTCACAACAATTTCTTTACTTTAAGATAAAAGAAAACGATTTTCTTACAGGCAATTTTTTACAACAGTGCGAAATGGTTGGAATATTCCCTAGAATTGAGAATATAGAGCGAAAATTCTAGCTTAGGTGATAAAAAACTGAATGAAAGAAAGAAGAGGAAACATGAAAAACGAAAAGAAATACGAGCGTTTAATTCAAGCTGGTCCAACTTTTTGACTTTCATGAAAACAACTCAATTCCCGGAATAAATATCCCATTTCCTTTTTTTTTTCTGTAACTAAATAAAACTTCTTATTTTATAAGTATAGTTTGTGTTATAATATTAATAGATTTATATTGAGAAACACAATAAACAATAAATTTTAATGTCGAGGTCATCTACAACAAATAAAAATTATTTCTATTTTTATTAGAGATATTCAACTAGAACACTTACTTTAAAAAAAGGGCATATTTTAATAAATAATAAAAATGACTGTATTGCAAAAAAAAAAGGAAAGCAAAACGTTATCTGATTTTAATGCGTTGTTTTGAAAAATAATTTTGAAAGAATCCATTACAACAAAACACGTTAAGAAATGTACGAAAAATTTCTAATTTTTATAATGTATTAAAATGCAACTTTTTTTCTACAACTTTAAAACTACAAAGGTTTTTAATCAAATTAAAAAGTAATACAATTTGATTTTGTTCTTAAATATTTTTAAGAAATCCGAAAAATTAAGACAGATTTTAAACATTTTTAGACACAAACAGAAATTATTTTTACAGACTTTTACTTCTTTTTTCAAAAAAAAAGTCTGATTTTTTTTTTTAAAAAAAAGAGTATTTTACAATTAAACTATTGACATAATTCTGGTTAAATCTCAGGTTTTGTGAATCTACTTTAAAATATTCAATTTGTGAAAATATGATATGTATGAATTACTGCTACTTATTATTGATCACAAGCGAACGAAATCTATGCGACCTAGTGTCATGAGAAATCATTTCTTGCTCTTTTACAAATTAAAATCATTTATCACAGACGAAAACATTTTTTTTTTGTATCATACTACAATTTTATCATTGAACATATCATTTAACTGTTGTTTTCTTTATTTATATAGCATTTAAACTGTCATATATAATTACCTTTCTCCTTTAGTTATAATACCCAAATGTTTTCCTTATTTAGTCCAGAACGAAAACAGCTACTACTTATTTAAAAATTTTAATTTTATTAAAAACTGTGTGAACAGTTACCGTCACTGCTGCTTATAAACATTTTAATTCTACATTCAAAATACTTTTCTTCATTACTTGTTATTATAACTGTTGTTGTAATTAATTGTAACCAGTAAGTAGTGTACAAATCAATGTTTTGTACACACAATTCGGATCACAGTTGTTGTCTATCATTAACAATCACAGAAATCTACATTTGGATTAGTTGCTAGGTAGATTTGTAATATATAGAGTAAATCAAAATTATAATGTATTGATTTATATTACATTTAAATAAAGTTATCGAAATGCCATAGGTAAACATTGATTAGTAATTTGAAATTATGAAGCATATAACTTTGATCACAATGAAAATGTATTCATCGAAATATATCAGCAACGTTTCATTAGTGCTATGTATAATTTTGTTTTCTTTAACAAATTATTATTATTATTTATTCCTCTTACAAACCTATAAATGAGTATTAAGAAAAGCTACGACAAAGAAATCAAAACTCTTTTTTCAATTCCTACTATTAGTTCACTCTCTCCCTATACATGTATATATATATATATCTTATTCAAATTTTCAATCGTTAATAAAGTACTTTATATTCATCCATTCAAGTTTAAATATATTTTTTTTTAAATTTGTAGTGGATGACACTTGATGTTCATGCATTTTTTCAAATATTAATTCATTAATTAAATTAAAAAATGAATAAAAAGTAACAAACAAAAATAATAGTCCTACAGCATATATAGAAAGGAAAATCATTAGTTGTGTCCCTGTAGCGTAATGGATTCGAATCCCACCAGAAATGGCTTAATTTCTGAGAATGTGATTTTTTTTTTCTATACTATTTTATTAGAATAATTAAATTTAATTAATGAATAAATAGTAATAAACAAAAAATAAAAATGGGCCAAATCCATATATAGAAAGAAAAATGGAAAATTGCAAGGAAAATCGCTTTCTTTTTTTGTTACTTAATATTGTGATTCTGTCACATGTATATATATATACATATTTATATTAATTGTAACTATTTTTTGTATTACTTGTTTTTCTTGTAATTTATTTAAAATAAGATTATTAATGTAGTGCAGATGCGTAAAAGAATATATTATTCTGCTGAAACAGGTTCTCGTTTCGGGTCTCCAAGTAATCTTCTAGGGGTAATACTTTTCAGATATTGTTTAATTGGAGCACCTCTTTCTGTAAAGGAACCACAATTTATGTAAAATAACATTACAATTTAAAGTCACGTGTTGACTTGGCGAGAGAAAGTAGAGACAGAAAGGGAAATTACTCGGCTCGAGAGGATATCATTGAATACAGCCGAGCATCTGCAGTTACTGATAAGTACAATTTCTTTATTATAAATATTTAAGTTAGCTTAAAACTGACTTGCTCCACATAATCTTATGCTAGAGGTTGACAAGAATTAATTGAAAGGATAAAAATAAATATTGTTGTTTGCTTTAAAAGGGCTCTTCCTCGCTACAGAGTTTTGAATGATAGTAAAATGAAATTCATAAGGAAATTTTATTATTATTCATCTATTTTGTATTTAAATTTCATTCAGTATTAAACTTTCTTTTTCAGGAAACATTTTCCTCTATTCATTAATTACAAGAAAATAGAACGTATCTGTGTAACTGTTTAAAATATCAAATAATCGACAAACTTTCTTATTTTTTATTTTAAATATAAGTAATGAAAATTATTACTTAAGTACACTGAAACATTTCGAAACATTTGGTAAGATTTAAACATATATTTGTAGATGAAAATTACAAAAGGAAGAAACGAAAAACTTCTCTTTAAGTAATTATATTAATTTATTATTAAAGCATAATTTTTTTTTAAAAAAAATTGAAAATAATTAAAAAATGCGCTTAAAAATTTTTGTAGTAATTCATAGATAAATCCAAGAATGTTGATCATTAATACCGTTAGAAAGAATCATGTGAATGTTTTATATAAAAATTTATCAAAGTAGTTTTAAACATATAGAAAAATTTCATTTTAGTATTGATGATTTCAAGTTAAGAAGTTTGAGCAAAATAATATTCTTAAATGCTGTTACACTAATAAATGTAATTTAAAATTCACATCAAAGAGTTGCAACTCTGTAACTAATGTACTAAATAGAATAAGAGTTTGACAATAAATTTTCAAGCTACAGAAGAACATATAAATCCTTTTCAAAACAAAAAAAAATGCCTAAATTGCAACAAATGAGTCGCATAAAAATGAAACTTGCAATTTATGTAATACATATATAATAAAAAAGAAACAATATTTTTTGAAAATAGAAAAATTTCAGTTATGTAAAGTAATGAAAAAAAATAAGAACATTAATATTATAGTTCAATTAAAGTTTATCTTTTTTTAAAAAAATAATTAAAATATAACTATTTTAAAGTAATTATTTACTCAAATTAAATAACTCTAAATAATTTGATAATGTGGTGTCATGAAAACCTAAAAATACAGCAAATACAATAAAAAATTTCTCTAGTATGAAATTTTTTAAATAAAGAAAGGAAGAATTTTTTCTTAGTCTTTTACTTCCATTTTTTGTAGGTTGCATGTCCATCCTTCGAAATAATTCGACCGAAAGTACAAAAGAGAGAATTACGAACAAATCCATTCAATTTAACATTATCTAGTATGTTATAAATTCTGTATGAATTTGAAAGAGATCTCTTAATTTTATAAACGACTATAAATAAAATATGAGATGGGTCATTTCTAATAAATCAAGTCCTTCCATATGAAACTTGAACAAAAAATGAAGACGTCTCGAAAATTCTTAATAACCTCGCTATCGATAATCAATAGCTCAAAATGACCTTTACATTGAATACAGAGGATATCCCCACCCCCCTCAGGCTAATAACTTTTTGCTCGTGTCCTTTTTTCCTTACACTTTCACATATCAATAAAAGAGGGAAAAAGTACTAAAAAACGTTTCTCTAAGGGAGGTCGTATTCGGTTTCTAAATATAGGTAACCGATACTCGGTAAAAAAAAGGAATGATTATTATGAGATTTGTATTCCTGAGGGAAGTCATTAAATGTCGAATGCGGCCGCATTATATTTTTTTTTCAATCGATTTTCAGTCAGTCTTTTCGGTTGAGTTTTCAAAACAAGTATCACGTCACAAAAACTTTGCTATATTTTTTGCAACATATACATACCAGAAATCGATACAACAGCTACGTAAGAACAAACAAGTAATATTAAAAGAAAATTTTAAAGTCAATCCCTACTTAGGTCAACAAAAGAAAATTTTAATTTAGTTACTTTCTATTAAATAATTACAATTATTATAAATAAGTATATACATATGACAGAATTACAATATGAAGTGGCAAAGTAGAAAGCGATTTTCCTTGCAATTTTCCATTTTCCTTTCTGTATATGGTGTTGGACTATTATTTTTGTTTGTTGCTATTTATTCATTAAGTAATTTTAGTTATTCCAATAAAATAGTATAGTAAAAAGAAATCACATTCTCAGAAATTAAGCCATCCCAAGAGAGATTCAAGCCCCCGACTTTTGAATTCGAAGTCCAACGCACTATCTATTGTGCTACAGGGACACAACGAGCGATTTTCCTTTATATATATATAGTGTTGGACTATTATTTTTGTTTGTTACTATTTATTCATTTTTTAATTTAATTAATGAATTAAAATATTTGAAAAAACTGTATTAACATCAAGTGTCACCCACTACAAGTTTAAAAATGTATTTGAACTTGAGTAGATAAATAAAAAGTATTTTATTAACGTTGGAAAATTTGAACAAGATATATAAAGTCAGACCTCTATATAACGAAGTCGCTAAATCACGAAAAAAAGTTTGTCATATGGAAAATTTGTTATATAGAGGTTCATCTTTCAATTTTCTTTACAAACAACATAAAACAAATTTTAAACTCATAAACACTATGTACTAACACTCTTTCTGTAAAATAATATATATTTATTTTACGTACCTTACTTATCATAAGAAAAGAAAGAAAGAAAAACTGCAATTAAAGTTTCTTGACGCCTTTATGCTCTTCCTGAAGAATTAAATTTTTATCTTTGATGCTCAAGCACTTACGTTTTGACGTTTTCGAGCCACAAGAAATGAAGTTACCAGTACGACTGATCAATGAACACTACTCAAGAGGACACGGGGACATGAGACAACTCCACTGAGGGTGCAAGGGGATATCGAAGATGTTTCTATTGAACTGGACAATGGGGGTTAAAGGTTGCACTTTTTGGAGGAAACGCCCAAAATTATACTGCTTTCGGGTAGTTAGGTCCTTAATAAAACCAGTTCAAAGTGTTAAAAGAGGGAATAATTTGAAATGTCCAGAAATACTTCAAAAATGGAGAGGGGAAAAAATTGAATTACAAGAGAAAAAGTTCGATATATAGAAAATGCACTTCGCTATAGGGAGGTTATTTTACGAAGAAAATCGTGAAATGTTCAAGGTTCCAGGAAATAGTTCGCTATACAGAAAAATTCGTGATATAGAGGTTCGTAATATGGAGGTTAAACTGTATATAAATAAATATATATAGGGAGAGTGTGAACTAATAATAGGAACTGAAAATGGGCTCCAACTCCTAGATTTCTGAATTTACACAATTTCTAAAAAAATTGATTCGCAAAAAAATCTTCAGCATAGTAAATATATATATATATATATATATATTTAATAAAGGAATAGCGATCCTGAATATGGATTTATTAAAAGTTTTGTAAATATTTCATAATGTAAAGGAACAAAAAGTGACGTAAGAAATATTGCTGATATATCTCTAATACATAAGATTTCCAAGTTCATATTGTAAATTAAATACAGTCACAGGACCTTTATACAGTATCAGAAAAGAATTAACTAATCGTAACAGCTGTTTTATTAAATTTATACCTAAGCCTAAAGAAAAAAAATCACAGCTTTTGCTAATTGTGTACTAATTAATTTCTAGAATATTTATATTTTTATATCTTATCTGAAAATTAAATAAATTACATCAGAGCCGAATTAAGACCTTTAGAGATTCCATGCACTTACAGAATCTTTGTATATTAAAGAAACTGTACGTATAACTCAAAATATTAACAATAATAAACTAAGAAATAAAGTTTATTTATGGATTTTTTTCCTATATGAAGTACGCTGCAATGTAACTTATTAAATCACAATATTACATCATCCTTCTACATTTGTAATACATATTTCCCGAACCTCTCATTTTTTTTAAATCTTCTTAATCTAATTTTTAAATTGTACGTTATGGAACTTTCCTCTATAATGTACTTTGCTTTTAAATTCTTTCAATAATTAGCCTTTAAATCTGGAAAGAGCCAAAGAATAATATCCATATCTTTGATATTATACTTTTGATAATATAACTCTAGCTGAGGCGCGCGCGCGTGTGCGTGTGTGTGTGTGTGTGTGTGTGTGTGTGTGTGTGTGTGTG